>QAOA01007002.1:16669-111349 GCA_003255065.1 Cercis canadensis
TTTGAAAAACTTTAAAGCCTTTGAAAGAAGCAAATGCAAGAAATATTCTAATAGCTTCTAGTCTAGCTACAGGAGCAAAAGTTTCTTCATAGTCTATACCTTCCTGCTGATTGAAACCTTGAGCTACCAGTCTTGCTTTGTTTCTCACAACTTTCCCATCTTCATCAAGCTTGTTTCTGAACACCCATCTTGTACCTATGATTGATTGACCTTTTGGTTCAGGAACAAGAGTCCAGACTTGATTCCTTGAGAACTGATTCAGTTCCTCTTGCATTGCCATTATCCATCCTTCATCTTGAAGTGCCTCACAAATCTTGGTAGGTTCAGACCAGGATAATAGAGCCAAATTTGCATTTTTATCCCGGGGAGATGCTCTTGTACTAATCCCTCTTCTCAAGTCACCAATCACTTTATCAATTGGATGATCTTTTAGAACTCTGGTTTCCTTTGGCAGAGAATCTCTCACATTTATTTGTGGAGGTTCCTCTTCGGTTGGTTCTGAGAGATCTAGCTCTATGTGAATTGAATCACATGGAATTTGCTCTGCTGACTTTTCTTGATTGTGTTCTGACTTGGAGGATCTTTTGGGACTGTCCTGCAATAAATCGTTTTCCTCAAGGGTATTGGAAACCAAGGGACAGTTAGATTCATCAAAAACAACATGCATTGATTCCTCAACCATAAGAGTTCTTTTATTGAAAACTCTATAAGCTTTGCTTGACAAAGAGTATCCCAGAAAAATGGCTTCATCAGATTTTGAATCAAATTTTCCCAAATGATTCATTCCATTATTTAGCACAAAATATTTGCATCCAAATGCATGAAAGTAGCTTACATTAGGTTTTCTCCCCTTCCAAATCTCATAAGGGGTTTTCTTCAAAATAGGCCTGATTAAGCATATATTCAAAATATAGCAAGCTGTGTTTACAGCTTCAGCCCAAAAGTATTTTGGTAAATCATTTTCACACAGCATGGTTCTGCCAATCTCAACTAAAGATCTATTTTTCCTTTCAACCACACCATTTTGTTGGGGGGTTCTAGGAGAAGAGAAATTATGGTGAATTCCTTATTTTTCACAAAAATTCTGAAATAATTGGTTCTCAAATTCTCCACCATGATCACTTCTAATTGATGTGATGACAAAACCCTTTTCATTTTGCACTTTCTTGCTGAAATTTTCGAAAACCCCAAAGGTGTCATCCTTATGAGCAAGGAAGAAAACCCAAGTAAATCTTGAAAAATCATCCACAATTACAAAACAATATTTCTTTCCATTTAAACTAGATGTAGATGTTGGTCCAAAGAGATCCATGTGAAGGAGATGGAGTGGTCTAGAAGATGACAGTTCCTTCTTAGACTTGAAAGAAGATTTAGTTTGTTTGCCTTGCTGACAAGCAGCACACACTTTGTTTATTTCAAAAGATAATTTAGACAAACCAGAAACTAGATCCCTTTTAGAAAGCTTGGACAAGAGTTTAAAATTTACATGAACAAGTCTTCCATGCCACAACCATAAGTTGATGTTTTTGAGAAGTAAAACATGTTTCCTCTTTAGATGACAAAGAACTTTCGGAAACAATATAAACATTAGAATATCTTTGACCAACGAATGGGACATCATTAGAGTTCTTCTCATGAATAATGCAATGAGGAGTTTCAAAGGTAATTTTATGACCCTTGTCACAGAGCTGACTAATACTTAACAGATTATACATCAATCCTTTAACTAAGTAAACATTGTCAATCAGTAAATTAGGAGAAATTTTTATTTTACCTAGACCGACAATTCTGCCTTTGCTATTGTCACCAAAAGAGACGTCTCCCAAATCAACTTTGTTGATGGAGACAAATTTTGAGGTATCACCAGTCATGTGTCTAGAACAACCATTGTCTAGATACCAGCATTCGCTCTTGGATTGATAGCAGACCTGCAATAAGATTAGAAGGGTTTAGGTACCCAAACTTCTTTGGGTCCTTTCATGTTAGAGACAAATGTGCCTTTAGGCACCCATACCATCTTTCTTTTATTGCAAAGGTTTTTGTACGAGCAAACATTTTGAAAGTGTCCCATGTAACCACAATAGGAGCTGGTTCCTTTAGAAAAGGAATGTGAAGAGGAAGCTTTAACATAAGTGTTTTTCAAAGATTTTGAATAGCTAGGCTGACCATAGCCTAAACCAGACTTGTCATTGCTTACTCTTTGCCTTCCTAGAATGGACTTTAGGTTATTTCTTCTCTTAACAAATTTAGCTAAATCTCCAGTCAGCTCCATTATTTCTTCTTTTAATTTGTCATTTTCCCTTTTTAGAGAGGAAGCGAAATTGTCTTCTTTTTCAAGAATATTATTTTGATGCTGAAGATTCTTGAGTCTATTAATCAACTCAACATTATCCTGTTCAAGTTCCTCTATCACACTGACTTGTTCTTTTATAATTTTCTTTAAAGCACTGATTTTTGCAAGCCTTTTCTCATAGTCAAATGACAAATCATCAAATGCAAGACTTAACTCATCATAAGAAGGCAGGGAATCAAGGTCTAGATCATTTACCTCACGCTTTTCTCCAGATCCTTCCCCATGTGCCATTAGACATAAGTTGGCCACATTTTCATCTTCTGACTCATTGCTTTCTGATGTTGAGTCTTCATCACTCCAGGTAGCCACCATAGCTTTCTTCTTCTCCTTTCTAAAGAACCTCTTTTTATTGAGATTTGGACATTCTGGTTTAATGTGCCCTGGCTTTCTGCATTCATAACATATGATAGGCTCTTTGCTGCTTTCTCCCTTGTTGAAGTCTTTGCGAGCTTTCTGTGAGAAGTTTTTCTTTTCTTTCCTTTTTCTCATCATGTCAAGAACCCTTCTAGTTACCAAAGCTACTTCTTCATCACTAGATTCTGGTTCTCCTTGAGTGCTGATCTCTGAAACATTTGAAGTGAAGGCTAGACTTTTCTTTCTTTCCTCAGTCATGCTATTCTTTTCCATAATCAGAATCTGGTGTGATTTAAGGGTGCCTCTAAGAGCATCAACAGTGAGATCATTTGTTTCTACAAATTGAAGCAGGGCAGTAACTTTGGAGTTCCATTTTTCAGTGAGGCATCTTAGGATTTTCTTGACTTGTTCCTTCTGAGTATAGACTATTCCAAGTCCTTTCAAGCTGTTGATGATGCTTAGAAATCGAGCAAAAAAGGAATCCAGAGATTCATCCGGAGTCATGTGGAACATCTCATATTTGGAAGAGTAAATGTCAATTTTTGCTTCTTTGACATGACTTGTTCCTTCATGAATGGTAGCAAGTCTGTCCCACATTTCTTTTGTTGTGTTGCAGGAGGCAATGTTTTCATATTCTGTAGCAGATACTCCACATACAATGTTGTATCTAGCCTTGGAGTTTAAAGTGAATCTGAGTTTATCTTCAGTGGTAAACTCATGCTCTTCTTTTGGGACAGCAACTTCATTAACTATTTTGGTAGGGTGAGTGATGCCATTTCTGACTATCTGCCAAACATCATAGTCAATCGCTTCAAGGTACATTTCCATTTGTTGCTTCCAGTAGGGATAGTTTTCTCCATTGAAGAAGGGAGGCTTGTGAGATGAGTGAGGTTCGTTTTGGTTATTCATGATACCTGCAATGCAAACTTGATAGGATCTTTAGCTCACGGTTAGGTAAACCAGAAGATGATGAGCACAAGCTTTGATACCAATTGAGAGTGCAGGATCTATTCCTAGAGAGGGGGGGGGGGGTGAATAAGAATTAATTAAAAATTGCCTTTTAAAATTGATTCAAATTGCAGATTTGTTTAAGAACTTGTTAACGAAAACTAGTTCTTACAAACAAGTTCTTCTACAAATCCCAGACTTGAATAATCAAACAGAAACTTTTTAAACCATGCACCATTAGAACAGAGGATTAACCAGAGAATCAAAAACAAAGTAAGAGAGAGCTAGACAGAGATTTTATAGTGGTTCGGCCTAACATGCCTACATCCACTTCTTCCATGTTAATGGGGTTCCACTATACTTTCAAGGTTATTTCTCAAGCTTCTCCAAGCTTTACACCAAGTTTATTTTACGAGCTTCTTCAAGCTTAGCACCCATGGTTTTTGTTTCCCAAGCTCACCATGAACTCTCTCTCTCTAACTTTAGAGATCACACCCATGGATTTCTCCTATAGAAATCCAAGATACAAAACCCAAGTGTTTTGTTTTAGCCCCAAGAAGAAACTCTCTCATAGAGTATATATGAAACAATGAGGATCTTAATACATGGAGATATCCGAGAGTGGGAAGAAGAAGATGCTAAGCTTAGTTTTCTAACAATGGCTTCCTTCACTCTCTTTTCTCGTGTGTTGCTTCTCTTCTATTCTTCATGAGTGTCTTGACTACTTGTTGCCTTCTTGCTTTTTTGGCTTCTCTTGCACGTGAAGAGCCAAATGGTGAGGAAAAAAGGACCCATCAACCGGCTGACCCCTTGTCCATCAGTCACCCTCCTTTTGTCCTTTTTGTCCAAAAAGTTTCTCTTTGTGTAAGAGAGTAGATACACCTTTCTTGATACTTGAGCTTTTCCAAAAGCAAATAGAAGGATATTTCCTATTTGCTAAGAGTACAACTTTTAGTCAAATAAGCAAAAAGGGAAACTTTGGCCCGAAGCCCGCAAGCATACATGTCCACATCAGCAATCTCATAGTCCTATCATATAAGCCAGAACTGGTTTTGAAGAACAAGTCCATCAGGACTCATTTAATGATTGAGCTGGATACAACTTAAAAAAATATAGCAAAGATTAATAACAATAAAACAAACAACACATATAAGAAATTAAGACATTATTGTTATCATCAAAATAGGTTCATAAACTTGTGGGACTAACAAAAATTCTCCTTACTTTAAACATCCAAATCTTACTTGTATATATAGTCTAAGATATAGATATAAATATGAAAATTCTTAACCGCAACCATACCACTTGTTATGTATATTGCATTGACTAATATTTTGCTTTCAATATAATCCCCAAACCTGATAATTTCGATTCCATCACGTCTTTTAGATTTTGGTAAGAAAAAGCCTCTTCACATATGTTTCACTTAATGCACCATTCTCAATTTCTCATGATTTATTTCCTCTCTTGATTTGAAAATATATGCATTAATTGAGTACAGGGTATCCAACAAAATCATCCCAAATTTATTTCCCTTCTTACAATATAAACTTATAAAGCATTTTCTCGGAGTCTTCTATTCAGTGCGCGTTTGTGAAAAAGGAAACAAACTGAATTGCTTTTAAATTGAACTCAGGCAGGCTCACTTGTATATCCAATCTTCTCTTCTCTTCTCTTCTCTTCTGTATCTTTCTCACACAACCAGACAACTTTGCTAGTTTCCATGGCGACCGCCAACACCACCTCAATGCCCTCCAACACCACCAATCCTCCAAAATTCTTATTTGAGCATCTCCCAGAAGAATTGAAGATTGACATCTTTCGCAGGCTGCCTGTGAAGGATCTTTCAAGGGTGATGTGCGTTTCAAAACCTTGTTATCAACTTGTCATTAGCAGTTGCTTACCCAAGATTGCTCCATTTAGGCGACAATTTTATGCACTGCTTCTCCGTTTGGAAATTGATGAGACAAGGAGTGCAATAACTCCAGGGACCATGGCCGTATTCTCTGGAGCCGCTGATGTTCCTTACAACGATCTCATTCAGCAACTCGATTGGTGCTACAAAATGATGCAGTGCGGAATCATAGACGGAGGAGAAAAGCTAGTCGACTACTGCAATGGGCTATTCCTGTTTTGTCATAGGGGTGGTAACTCCGAAATCCTATTTAACAGGCTCTATTATTATTATATTATAAACCCTATAACCAAACAGTGCATCGCCTTACTCAAGCCAGATGCTGGAAGTGATATATATACAAATGCAGCTTTGGCTTACCACCCATCTGAATCGAGCTTCTTTAGCATAGTCCAGTTCCGCGGCACAGATAATATGAAAGTCTTTTCGTCCGAGATTGGTGACTGGTTGTCTCTAGATTTTGAGTTGCCACAGCAGGTTACTAGGGCTACATGGGAGATAAAGTCCATTTATTGTAGAGGAGCCGTATTTCGCCTCTCAGGTTCAGGTCATTTGCTAAAATTTCTTGTTGATTTGCAGGAGAGTGTTGCTGATCAAGCAAAGGCAATTGAACTCCCAGAAGAGTGTAAATTGCTTCTTGCTAACATTTGTGTTGGGGTTAGAGATCACCAGATTATCATGACTTTGAGTAGAGAGGATTCTCTACGTATTTGGGTACTTAACGAAAGCTATGGTGGGGGAGGATATACCTACAATTGGGATTTGCAACATGGGTTTAATAATGTGGTTTTAAGGCCAGGTCATCGACAACTTGTGGCTATTCATCCTTACTTTGAAATTGTGGTCTTCTTGTCTAAACGTTTCATCACCTGTTTTAGTTATTCACCCAATAGATGTCCCATTTATCACCCTCGGATCACTGAAGGTAGATGTTCCATTTCTAACTGGGTTTCAGCTTGGGGATTTCCTATTGTTGAATGCAGTGTCCCTTTCACTTGCTGCTTGAATAAGAAGGTAATAATGCCTAAAACCATTGTCAATTTCTTCATAGTTATGTTATCTGATCATATTGTTGCTCTTGTTTCACTTTGATTATATATTGAAGAACATATCTCTACAAACTTTTCATCTTTATAATGTCACCCAAACTTATCGTACATGAGGATTCAAATGGTTTATTGGATGTACATACTTTGCTCTTGTTGAAGGACATAGTTGTCTTTCAATAACATATTCTTTGAGAACTCATCATGTTTCCTTACAATACACATGAAATCTCCTAATCAATCTTGTCTGTATATTTGCAGTTTCCGGGCTTCTATGAGCGTCTTCCTGTTCCAGAGGTATACAGGTAACATATTAAACAAAAGCTATCTTTTCTTTAAGTCTACATGAAATTTTTTGACATATGATTGAATAAATATTCTAGAATTTTGCATCATTTATTTCTTTATTGCCTTCTTTTCTTCATTCCTCTATTATTGCCAGTGTTGCTTTATGGATGCACTTTTTTATGTTACTCTTTCTCATATTCTCTTTCAGACAGTTAAGATAGAACATGAAAAATAAGATTATTTGAATGTAGTACATACTTACACTTCTAAGTTATTGTTTGAATTGCATAATACTTAATTTTGTAAGTCAGTTGCTTCTTATTGGTTGCTGAGTATTTGTCTGCTTCACTACTAGTTCATTCAAATACTTTCAATAGGCCACTAAGACGAAATAACTGCAAAGTCATATTATATTTATGTACACAGCGTTCGAGAAACTTTACACTGAAAGTATATTTGGTACATGGATTAACTTGGGTAAAGTTAAAGGAGTATAATTTGTTTTAAGTATGTTTGGTATATAGGATAAATAAGATAACCAACAAGTGCTTAGTTCAACTAGTAGTTCACTAGTAGTAAATTGAACCCTAGGTGTGCGCCTTTGACAGTGGTCAAGAATTTAAGGTCTAGTGAGAACATTGTTGGGGAAACAGTAATTGCTCTAACTTTTAAATGATATTAGTCTCACGGTCAATTTAGTAAAGTGAGAATACTCGTAGTATTAACCAAACAAGTATGGGATAAATAGGATAAAGTTAAAGAAGTACAACTTACATATTGTTACTCCTTAATCATACCAAAAGCATCCTAAACAGAAAAGACAGGATAAAATTGAAAAGAAAAATGTGACTGTTAACTAAATATCACCTCAAACAAAGAATAACTATGTAAAGCTTTTAATAGGATCTCATTTTCCTTTAAACAGATACTGTTCTGTAAAAGTGATATAAGTAAGAACAATTAATTCCATTATTTACTTGATCTCTATTGTAATCTTTTTGAGCCAAACTAAAATTTTACTATACCATAGAGAATAGTTTATTTTATAGCTTTGATGTGATAATTATATTTATTTGTGGACTTGCAGAGGATGAAAATTTCATTTGGCTAAGTGAAGGAGTGAAGCAATGCACTCAAAATTGGAATGGATCGGATGTCAAGGCAACAGCAGCCATTATCTCCATTTCAATGTTGTTATTCTTATATTTTATTATATTAGTAGTTTTCATTAGATTTCTGAATGAATTAGACAGGAAGATAATATGCATCAGAATATTGTATTTCCTTTCTCATTAAATTTAAAGTGCCATACTTATTATATTTAAAACGGGGATTTTATGATACTACATGAGTATATCATATTACACTGATATGACAAGCATACATAATTTTCATATTTTATTAGATATAAAATATAATTTATTTAATTTTTTAAACAAACTTAAAAACAGTTAACTTGTACACGTGTCATTCATTTATTGGTTATTCCTATGTAATATGACATACTACATAAATACTAAAAGTATCTAAGAAAACTCCTATTTAAAATTATAGGCATCACCAAGGAAAATTTATTATGGAATTATTCAGGTTCCCTTGTGTGTATGTGCGCCTTTATATATATATATATATGAATGGTCTTCCATTACTCAAGGAAAATTCCTTGATTGTAATTTAGGAAGACATAGAGAAATTAGGTCTCTAAAAGTTTGAAGTGGTGGTGAGTAAATCTGAGCCAGTCAATAATGTGATCAACTCGACTAGTAATGGATATGGGGGTTTGAGTTGAGCTGGAGTTTATTTGATCAAACTCTTTAATTTGGATCAAGCTTGGTTGGACAAAGCTCATGACCTAGTTGAACATGGCTTGACGAGATGAATATAAATTTTTTACTCAATTGCAAGATGTAAAATTTGGACCATTTTACGTTACTTTGAAGGCATACTATACATCTATAGAAACAAAAGAAGATATAGCTTTAACTATATAACTAACTTTGACTATGTTCATGTGACATAAAAAGATTGGACTATAGGCCCATACATCATATGTATTGGGAGGAACCGCAAAACTCTTTATAAAGTTAATAGACTTTATACTGAATTAAATTAGCATTGTGAAACCTATCATAAAATAAACGATTGAACCAGACACAACAAAATTCACATATTACATCACTTTTCATAACATCAAACCTTAGTAAGGCCCTGACTTCTAAAAAAGTGAAAAACAGAAGTATACATCAAGATATAACAGTATCAAGTTGAAATCAGATTAGCAGTTCCACACTAAAAAACTTATAATTATTTATGCTTATGATGACTGTCGCCATGCTTGGCCATATACCCCTGCACAAAATTTAGCTTCCCATAGCACAAGAACTCAGGAAACTTCCTAGTTTTTGTCCATCAAGTATCATTCACCACAGCACCATTGCTGTGGAAGATGCTAGCTACAATGAAAGTGATCTAGTGGAAGCTTTACAAAGCAATCAATGGAGTAAGGAAATGTAAATATGGCTCTATCTAACAACAATGATGATAATTGTTGTGCGAAAAGTGAACACAAGTGTAGGTTATCATTAACAAGTAATAAAGAGTGAGATAGTTATTATCCTAGGAGTATTAATTGCTATTTAGTACTGAAATTGAATTAATCCTAATTTTATCTGAACAATCGATAATTAAGAGAAGTAAGAAATAAATGAAAGCAATTAAAATTAAGATTAGACTAAAGAAATAAAGCCTAGGGTTTCACCATAACTAATCCGAATTGACTTCCCTATCTCATTAATCTAGAATTATTCTTCTAATTGATAGTCGAGATTCCCTAATCCATTAGCCTCTCCTACGGTCTAATGAAAACATCCATAATTGCTAATCTACTATATTCCTATATGAATTAAAACAATTAGAAATTCATTAAGTTCTATAGATCCCATTTAGCGATTACATGGACCATAAAGGTATTATTCATACCCCACATGTAATTTATGACATTCATTCCAATGAACTAGACACGTACATTTCCTTCCAATTTTATTATGATTAACCTATCATTTAATTAGTGATCAGTTAATTAGAAACATTAAGTATAGAGATAAACACTCAATTAGAGAAAATAATACATAAATTAACTTGATTGAAAAAAAATCAAAATATTATAATTAGACTACATTGTAGCCCTAAAAAAGGGAATTGGTTCATAATGCAAAACTAAAACATCCTAACAATAAATCTAAACATAAGTAAAGAAAAATAGAAGAAGAAAAACTCATTGAGAAGCTGGATCTATTGCCTTCTCCTTCTTTGTGCATTGCTCCTCTTATTCANAGGGAATTAGTTCATAATGCAAAACTAAAACATCCTAACAATAAATCTAAACATAAGTAAAGAAAAATAGAAGAAGAAAAACTCATTGAGAAGCTGGATCTATTGCCTTCTCCTTCTTTGCGCATTGCTCCTCTTATTCAATTCTAAACTTGTGGGAACCTTAAGAAACATGTTTGGGTGAAAAACCTACAAAAACTAGGAAAAAAGATAAAATTTCACATACAAGTGACAGCCTTGGCGACTAGGCGCTAGATTTTTTGTTCGGACACCAATTCTTGCACAGATGGGCGCCTAGGCACTAGAGTGATCGGACAGGAACCCATATTTTCTTCCCTTTCAGCATTTAAACATCACCAACTCATACCCAAGTGCCATAATTGCATTTCCTCCAAAACAAACATTATAGAACAAAAAATAATACCAATAAAAACCTCAAAAACTAACTAAATATTAAGTGAATGATATCTAATTTGTAGATATAAAATTTACTCACCAATAATGGATGACGGAAAATACAAATATACATTACTTAGCCAATTACAAGCCAAAGTTTGTAATATTAAAATTATATTTAAAAGAGAGTTTTTGTTCAATTAGTTACCTTTAGACTTCAAGCATCTTAAAGATGCCTCGATCTGTGATTTCAGAGTAAAAGAAAATACAAGGAGTAAATCACTCTCCACCCTCGAGGGGTGTAGCAAACCCAGTAACTATGATAAAGTGGAGTTTTACCAACGCTGAAACAGAAACCAACTTGAAGGAAATATAATTGGTAGGTGATGAAGTGCTGACCGTTAAACACCTAGTGCTGTCGCTGGTGCTGCCTATCACGAAAAGATAAAGAAGTTGTGCCTATTGCAACTCACTATCAATCAAGGTTCAAGTGTGATACATGCAACAGAACATTTCCATCTTATCAAGCACTTGGCATTGGCGGGAATAGAGCAAGGTCTAAGAAGGTTCAGAGCAAGAAGGCAATTGAGTATTTGAAGATAATTACAGTAGTGGTGGCGACAGTGAAGCTATGGAACATGAAAAGGGAAATCTGTGCCCATACGGCTTCCAGTGTTGTAAAAGGGTCAAGTAGTTGGGAGGCATAGAAATATCATTTTTGTAAAGCTGATGCTATTAATGGTAAGAAGGCTTCTGCTAAAAAATTAAGACCCACCTTTGATCTTAATTTACTAGCTTCTGAAGAAGAGGAAGAGGTCAGCTACATCGATCTTTTAACTATATCCAGCAAAGACATAGCAGTTTGGGCTTTTGTTAAAAATAGGGAAGTGAGAACGTTACAGCTTCTCAATCTGTATTCTTAGGCAGAAATCTGAAACATTTGAAAGTTCAATGTAGCTAACCTCTTCCTCTTCTTCAGGAGCTGCAAAATTAAGATCCAAGGTGGGTCTTGATTGTTTAACAGAAGCCTTCTTACCATCAGCAGCACCAGCATTAGAAAAATCAACTTTCTTATGCCTCAGGAGTGCTTGACCCATTTTCAACACTTTGAAGCAGTATGGAGTGTGGACATGGATTTCCTTTCTCATCTTCCATTGCATCAATGCTGTCATCGCTGCTGTCATTATCTTGAGAGACTTGGCTATCTTCTTTGCTCCGAACCTTCTTGTGCCTTGCTCTATGCCCGCCAAGTGCCTGGTAAGATGGAAATATATATTCTGTTGCATATATCCCATTTGAACCTTGATTGATAGTGAGTCGCCATATGCATATCTTCTTCATCTTTTGCAATAGGCAGCTCCACCCACAGCACTGGGTGTTTAATGCTCAGCACTTCACTTTTAGTCACTGTATCGCTGGATATCTCCATGGAACCAGCACGAAGAAAAATGACTATGATAGTTGGTGTCTACTTAGGTGCAGTATTTTGTTCTATTGTGATGGGGATATATATCTCATTCATTCGATGTATCCTATATTAATATACATTGCACACCTTCATTCATGGAATGAAATTTGAAATTGAAATCAAAACATACAATGTACGAGTATGTATATTTCACATGCTATGTACAAGTATATATGTATATCTGATTCATATATACACATTGCATAATTTAATTAATTAATTAAGTCATTCCCTGTTTTTGTTTCTCTCATCATTTAGTCAAAAACTTAATATAGCAAATTTAAAATTATTCATTCATAGCAATGGATTTATAGTATTGTGTTCAACAATCACTCCGTGAAAGATAGAGAGAAAGAGGCGATAAGATCATACTAAATGTATTTCTCACATACTATGTACAAGTATGTATATCAGATTCATATATAAACATTGCATTCTTTCATTAATTCATTCATTCCCTGTTTTTGTTTCTCTCATCATTTAGTCAAATACTTAATATAGCAAATTTAAAATTCAGTCATAGCAATGGATTCATAATATTGTGTTCCACAATCACCCTACGGAAGATAGAGAGAAGATGCTATAAGATCATGCTAAATGTATTTCTCACATACTATGTACAAGTATGTATATTTGATTCATATATAAACATTGCATTCATTCATTCCCTGTTTTTGTTTCTCTCATCATTTAGTCAAATACTTAATATAGCAAATTTAAAATCCATTTATGGCCATGGATTCAAAGTATTGTGTTCTACAATCACCCTCTGAAAGATAGAGANAAATTCATTCATAGCAATGGATTCATAGTATTGTGTTCTACAATCACCCTCTGAAAGATAGAGAGAAGAGAAATGCATTTCAATTTGCTGGGGACACGTTTGTTTACTATGTAACTAACTGCCAAAAGAGCTATGTAAAAAAGGCTAAGTGTGGATTGCAACAAAGTAAATTGCGGCAAATTTTATTTTAATTGATGCATGCATTTGTGATTAGGAAAAAATTGATAGTGCGTTAGGTGAAAAAGATGTGAAGAGGATAATATCCAAAAGTTTTTAATAGCATTAACGGATACGGTAAGCAAAATCTTTAGAATACTTACGGTGGATAATGTTGAAATCATATGTAGCCGTTACTGTTTTCCTTATATAAATAAATTAGATTAGGCTTTATTTTACCACTTGGATATGACTAAGGTATCTGGGTTTGTGGGGATTGGTTAAAGACGTAGTATTGACCTAATCAACTTTTCGACGTACTAAAGAGAAAAAACAAATCTTAGGTTTTTATCTTTTAACTATATGACAGTTGAGTTGAATATATGTTCTACCCAAGCAGATTATGGTTCATAAAATATTTTCTAACAAAAATTTACAAAAGGATTTCTTCTCAATATATGGGTTGCGAAGGCAAAAGTTTTATCCAAGCAGCATTTTTGACATTAAATTCTAAAAAACAATAACGACAAGAGTTTTTTTTTTTATTATTATTATTATTTGCNATTATTTTTTGCGATTGGGTGGATTTGATTATTTCTTTGTAGAATTTGACCCCAACCTCTAAATTATATGCTTTCTGAGGTGAGGGTTTGGTCTTTGGATGACATTTGAATCTCATATGATTTATATATGCAAGGTGAAGCTTAGCCCCAACCCAAAACACTAGCAGATATCTATTTATTTTTTCATGTCAATCCGCCATAGAATTGAACTTAAATTTGTTTGCTTTAGCTACCATACTAACTATTAAACCTGTCAAACCATATTTTCAAACATGTTTGACTAATTGGTTCAAAGGTTTAAAAGTATTTGATTGTATATCTACTTTACTTTCGAATTTATTCATGTGGTGCTTCAATAGGTTCAATCAAACTCATTATATTTTTATACGTAGTTTTTCATTGGATTCTAGAATTTATACGACCTATGTTTAGGTTACTATTTTATAAATAACTGATTAGGAATAGAATTAATTGTGAAAGAATAGATTTTGAAGGAATTAAATTGACGTCGGAATATGTTATTTGAGAGTTGGTTTTATGATAATCAATTTTTGTTTGCATCATAGAAAAATAATTTTTAGGTCTCAAATTACTAAGAAAGGTTTGAAGTGATTTTAGATATTGTTTAATTAGGGGAAGACTATCCTACGTCACTGAGGCTCACCCTTTCTTATATTGTTTTAATTTTATGTTGTATTATATTGACAAAATTAACATAATTTAATTTTTATTAAATTAATGTTTAGGCTATATTAAGAAAATTTAAGTAAACTTAATAAAATTTAAATTATATTAACTGTAATAAACCAAAAAAATATAAAAAATGTAAAACGGTGGTGTAGAATAATCTCACCGTTAATATGATAAAAAACAGTTCAAGAATCTATTTTGCTAAGAATTAAAAGTCCCAAAAGAGACTTTACCAAATAGCTTTTTTGATGCATTGAAACTTGTGAAATAATTTTTGCGATTTTTACCACAAGTAGTTTGCATCCCCCNTTTATTTTAATTTTTATATTATTTAATGAGGGTATTATTTGGGTCTATAAAGAATATTTTTACAATAATAGGCCGTGAAAATAATTAAACCCTATAAAATATTCAAATATATATCATCATTAAGATAATTTCTTTGAAATGCTGATTAGTAAAATAATATAAGTTTAGTTGCTTGTGCAAATTTTATTTTTTTTGTATAATAAAGTTTTGGGTGAAACAAGGTTACTCTATTCTAAAGTTAATGCATGTCACATACCTCAATGGGGTTTCAGAGTGATAATTATATATCATCTATCAAAGGATGATGATTGACCATACAGGTTGAACTACTTAAGCCTTACAAGCGAAGTATTTCAATTTTTACTAACTAAACAAACCCCTGTTGTTGGCACTTGTGTGAAATATAAATGTCTTTCGGTGTGTTGAAATGAATGCTTAATCTAATTTATGTATTTGGAGGCAAAATTAAAATTTCAGTTACAATCATAAAAGATAAAGGAAAAAAAGAAATTTTGTATTATATACAAGCTTAATGCATAAAAAAATCTTAACAAACAACCATGCTACATGATATGTATTGTATTGTGATGATCAACATTTTTCTTCCCATATAATTCACATACCAGATAAATTTGATTTGGAAATGGATGCATCCTATCTTTTCATGATAATAAAAAATTCTGAATATTATCCATAATGGCTTTAAGATTTTTGTAAGAAAAAAGCCCTGGAGATCTTTTCCACTTAATGCATTATTCTCATGATTTATTTCCTCTCATAAATAATAAGCAATATTGAAGAGCACATTCATTTATTTATTGTTTTTGGGTACAATTGAATGCACATTCATTAATACACCAAGAAAAAGAAAATAAATGCATTAATTGAGGGTTGAATAGCTAATAAATCTGCCTTAGTTAGTTTGCCTCTTTACAATCCAAACACTTTACCTTTAAATTGAACCAAGAAGACCCATTANCCTGGGGATCCTTTCCACTTAATGCATTATTCACATGACTTGTTTCCTCTCATAAATAATAAGCAATATTGAATAGCACATTCATTTATTTATTGTTTTTGGGTACAATTGAATGCACATTCATTAATACACCAAGAAAAAGAAAATAAATGCATTAATTGAGGGTTGAATAGCTAATAAATCTGCCTTAGTTAGTTTGCCCCTTTACAATCCAAACACTTTACCTTTAAATTGAACCAAGAAGACCCATTATTGTTTCTCACCATCTCTTCTCTCTCTCTTTCTCACACAAGCAAACAACTTGGCTAATTTCCATGGAGAATACCAACACCACCTCTGCCATTTCCAATGCCACCAACCCTCCCAAATTTGAATATCTACCAGACGAGTTGAAGGTAGAGATCCTTCGCAGGCTGCCTACGAAGGATCTTTCAAGAGTGATGTGCACTGCTATGCCTTGGCGTCAACTAATTACTCTCAGTTGCTTACCCAAGATTGCACCTTTTACCCCACGCCATGTTGAACTCGTAGGTGAACTTCTTCTGCGCCTAGAAGCTGAAGAGCCAAGGAGTGAATCAACTCCAGGAAGGGTCACTGTCTTCACTGAAATGACTGGCGTCACTTTTGCTGATCTCATTCCCCCTCTCAAATGGTGCTCCAATGTCATGCAGTGCAACGTGACATACGCGGTACAAGCACTGCTCGACTATTGCAACGGACTATTCTTATTTTGTCACAGGGGTGGTAACTCTGAAACCATAGCCGAAAATTTCTATTATTATCATGTTGCAAACCCCTTAACTGGACAGTGCATAGCAATACTCAAACCAAATGCTAGAACTGATATATATTCATATGCTGCATTGGCGTATCACCCATTAGAATCAAGCTATTTCAGGATTGTTCAGTTTCGTTACACTGGCTATATCAAAATCTTTTCCTCTGAAAGTGGTGGCTGGGTGACTCTCAAATATGAATTACCAGAGCAGGTTACTAAAGCTAAATGGGAGAGAAAGTCGGTTTACTCTAGAGGGGCTGTATTTCGCATATCGAATTCGGGTCATTTGCTAAAATTTCTTGTCAATGCTGAAGAGAGTTTGGGTGATCAAGCCAAGGCAATTAAACTCCCAATAGAGTGTAAATTGCCTGGTGCTAATATGTGTATGGGGGTTAGAAATAATCAAATTATGATTACTTTGAGTGAAGGGGATTCTCTACGTATATGGGGACTTAAGGAATGCTTTGGTGGGGAAGAATGTACCTACTACTGGGATTTGCAACATGATATTCATGATGGGATTTTAGGGCGAATTAGCATTCGTGGTCAACTTGTCGCTATTCATCCCCACCTAGAAATTGTGTATTTCATTTCTAAACTTTCCATGTCATGTTATTGTTACGACGCTAAAAGGGTGAACCATCGGGTTCTCAAAGTTAGATCAGCCGTTTTTCATTGGGTTACTGCCTTCGGATTTCCTCTATTTGAATGCACTGTCCCTTTCACTTGCTGCTTGAGAAAGAGGGTAACTACACCTAAAACTATTTCAAAGTTCTTAATTATTTATATTAATGTTTTTATCTGATCATATTGTTGCTTGTTAGAAATTTCATTGGCTTACAGTTTGCTTGAAATCACACGCCATGTCTATTAATCACTCTTCCTGTCTATTTGTTTGCAGTATCCAGGGATCTTTGAGTGGCTTCCTATTCCAGAATCCTGCAGGTAACAGAATAAATGAAAACCATATTTTCTTCAAGTATGAACCTCTTGTTTTTATAGGAAAATAAAAAAAAAAAATTATTTTCTCAATTAAAAACTTTGATATATAATTGACTAAATATTGTAGATTTTCACATCACTTTTTTTGTTTTTTGTTTTGTTTTAATTGCCTTGTTAATTATTTCCTTCCCCCGTTGTCTGCAGTGTTGCTTTAATGGGGCCATATTTTCGTGTTACCATATCCCATACCCTCCTCCTCCAGAAAATTAAGAACATGAAAAAGTAGAATATTCGAATAGCTTGGTCAGTTAAATCATTGTTTGAATTGCTGCCTACTCTTGTAAATCAGTTAATTACCTCAAGGAGAAAAATAGATTTGTAAATATTTATAGGATTCATTTTCTTTTGGGTGATACCGTTCTGCAAAAATGATATCCTTAGAACAATTAATACAATTTTTGCTTGCTCTATATTGTAGTCATTTTGAGCCATGCTACAATTTCAGTTTTGATGTGATAATTATGCATACCTTGTGATAATTTTATACCATTCTCTAAAAATCAGTTTATTCTATAGCTCTAATGTGATAATTATACATACCTTGTGCCCTTGCAGAGGATCGGAATCCCTTTCGGCTTCGTGATGGATTGTAGCAATAAAGTGAAAACTTGAATGGATCCGATTCAAGGAAACAGCAGAAATAAACTGCTTTTGAATGTTATTTGCCTTATCGTTTATAAATAGTTTTTGTTAGATTTCTGAACAAACAGATGAACATTAAATGCATCAGGGTAATTGTATTTGCTTTCTATTTAAATATATTGGGCCAGACTTTTAATTAACCTGTAGGCGGAACTAAGGTAAATTTACCATGAAATTATTCTGGTTCCCTTTTCTAATATTGATTCTCATGAAAATTTGTATGGAACCTCTCCTCGCTCCTTCAACTTTGACCCAAGTTGAAAAAAGTGTGTAGTCAACCCTCTAAGCTTCACATTTCGTGCATAAAACACCTATAATTTACTATTGATTTGCTTGTCATGTATCAATGAATATATACATTCACATAGTTAGGTATAAAATTTTTAGATTGAATTGGTTCTTGACATAGTATTAAAACCTCTTTGACCAAGTAGTGAGAAGATCAAATTTTTCTGCCTTCATTTTTTCAATTAAATTGAAATTTTCACAAAGATACAAGTGAGTATATGCTTTGTCTACGCATCAAGCCCAAAGGGCGCATGCGAACTGGGACACTATAATCAGCAAACCAAAATTGATGCTCTCTGGTAATGCTAGGTAGATGAGAAATCGATTCTAATCTCATCCTCTTTTCCAGCTTTTGACCAAAGAAGATTCTTCAATTACAGAAGCTCTAATGAATTATGCTGTTTGTATCTGTTGATACTTGATACTCTAGTCTAGATGATACTGTGTTTTTCGAATGTCAAACAGAGTTCATCTCCCTCATATCTACTCATTCATTTTTTGGTTCAGAATATGTAGAGCCTTAAGACTACAGAGATACAGAGAATATGAGAAGACTTGAGCAAAGGAGAGGAGAAGATGGGGAGTTTCGAGTCTCATAACTGACTCCTAAGTCTTGAATGGTTAATAAGGCAGAGTGGCAGACAACAAAATAAATGCATCAGTTGCATAACCTATACTTAAAGTCTTAATCAGAAAATAAGGATATAGACTCAGTTGTTCAAAGCTAGGCACTAGCTGGATTGGTAATTTAATAAAAAAAAAAAATTAGTGAATTCAAAAACACTAAATTAGGACTCTTCCTCGGTAGGTTGAGTNTCAGAAAATAAGGAGATAGACTCAGTTGTTCAAAGCTAGGCACTAGCTCTGGATTGGTAATTTAATAAAAAAAAATTAGTGAATTCAAAAACACTAAATTAGGACTCTTCCTCGGTAGGTTGAGTACCAATGCACTTCTAGTTTTTCATAGCCATAATTGACAATTGTGACCTAATTTACTTATATATATATATTAGTTTTCTTTCTGTTTTAATATCGTTTAAGCTTTNTTCTGTTTTAATATTGTTTAAGCTTTTTTTAACGCGAGGATAAGAAAAATTATGAACTTTTACTATACTTATAGAAAACATAAATTAATATAAAGAATGAACCAAGTAAAAATTTAAAACGTATCACATCCCAAAATAGCATACCAATTAAGCTTACTCCCAACGTACCATATATCTAACAAAGTATTTACAAACTACTTATCTTCTAATATTCCTTTACTAACGGGATAGAAATCACTTAAATCAGAGCTCCACAACTCCAACTAGAAAAAAAAGACTGAGTGCTGCCAGTGCTTACTTACTGACCCGAGAATTAACATGCAAGTATTTTCTTTTCATGCTTTAATACAATGTGAGAAAATGGCCAAATGAACCTAGAGGTACATGATAGTAGGTGGCTTTCAAAAAAACAAACAAATGCCCAAATTCCCCCTCCAAGAAGCACAAACTAAATTTCCTCAATGCACAATGCCAATACCAATAGTAAAATCAAGAAGTATGCTTATCAAGGTTGACCCAAGAAGTTTAAACAGGGCTAATCAGAGAGAAATGACACTTCAAAGACAAAATAACCATCATTTTAACATCAAAACAGCAATAAAATTAAACCCAAATAGCCACCATTTTAATATCAAAACAGTAACCAAAATAAATCAAAATCAGCAATATTTTAACCCAAAAACAGCAATAAAACAGCCAACTAAAAAAATAAACCGCACCTTTTTTTCTTTTTATACATATGGCAGTAGCTTAAAACAATAAAACTTGATAATTACAACATAACCATAATAAAAATGAAAGGGCAGTCACCTAAACTTAACTCAGCCAATAATGTAAATAAACAACAAGACCAACATTAACTTAAAATAAGATTCACTTGAATACCAAAACAGTAAATACAATATAAAGACAAAAGGAAACAAAAATAATAAAGTAAAAATTATAATGCATGACTAATAAAAATGAAAGAGCACAGAACACACATGGAGCAAGAGACAACCGAATACCTAGATTAGACAAAAAGAATAAAAACAAAAAGAGCAAAATATATAAACGAAATAGCAAAACAAGAAAAGAAAACCATTAGTTTAGACTATTTGACCCAAAAGAGAGTGAATGGACCAATAGCACAAAAAGAAACAAAACCCAAATATCAAAAGCATGACTAACATGTAGGAGAAAAACAATAGACAATAAACCTGTGTAAAAGGAAGAACCAGAAAAGAGAAAGAGAGCAAAGTAAATGTATGAATAGATAAAACTAAATAAGAAAGTAGTAGTAACAAGAAGAGCCAAGCATGAGCTTTGACTATTTGACCAAAAGAAAATGCAGGAAAGAGAAACAAGAACCAATAATACAAAAGAAACAAAAACCCAAATAGCAAAACCAAGAACAACGTGTAGGAGCAAATAATAGACAATAAAACTCTGATTATATAAAAAATGAAGAACTGAAAATGAGAAAATAAAAAATGCAGCAAATAATAGACAATAAACCTTTATTTATATATAAAAAAAAATGAAGAACCGAAAATGAAAAGAATGCATAAAAAAATACAGGAAACTAAAAAAGAAAATATATAAACTAAATATCAAACTCTTCTACCACAAATATCTTTAGCTCTTCTAAGCTTCAAGTATCATAGGTCATTGAAGGGAAAAATAAAGAAAAATGAAGCAAATAATAAAGAAACGAAAATGAGAAATAAAAAAAATACATAAATAAATACAAGAAACTAAATAGGAAAATACATGAACCAAATATCAAACTCTTATATCCCAAATATCTTTAGCCCTTCTAAGCTTCAAGTATCATAAGTCATTGAAGATAAAAATAGAGAAAAATGAAGCAAATAATGAAGAACCACAAATTAAATAAACTAAATAACAAAAGGAGATAACAAAATAGAGAGTAGAGTGTGATAAATCTAATCAAAATCTCACATCTAAACACCCTATAACTTTGGAATCATAAGAAAAAAAGTGAGAGTATTAGGCAAAAATAATCATACCTTAGCTAAGTTTTCTTCTTTGATCTTCCCCTTCAAGCTTCCCCTTTGGTTTTCTTCCGTACTCTGTCAAATTTTTCTCTTTATCTCTAGCACTCTCTCTCTCTTTTTCTTCTCCTCAGTTTCAGAACTCTCTTTTTTCTTCTCTATTCTCTCTTGTTCTCCTTCTATTTCTCTCTATTTATCCTTTTACCCGTTGGGTCTCCCTCTTCTCCCTTTCTTTGTCCTTTTTTATTTATTTTTTCTTGCTCTCACATACTTTTTGTCTTTTTCTTCTTTGTTCTCTACCTATTTCTCTAGTCACGTAGCTTCCTTTTCCCTCTAGATATTTTTTTTCTTTTTCCACTTTTGCCCCCCTCTTATTAACTGCCCATGACATTTCTTTTTGTTTCTCATTTTCCCCCTTTTTTTTTATTTAATCATAAAAAAAAAACAGTGAAAGGGATCCCCTATTGGCTCTAGCCAGCTTTTATGATGCAAACATAAAAAATACTAAAACTTGAAAAATTAGGAGTACAATTAAAACAAACATTTTTTTTAGGCATTTAAAGTAAACTAAAAAAAATAAAAATTATAAAAATCAAAAAGTTAAGTAAAATTAAAATAGGCCAAAATAACAATCCTTTTTTTTTCCTTTTTTTATTTTATAAAAATAAATTTGGACAAATTTTAATCCAAACAAAGTACAATATCTACATATGGTTTTTGAATTAAAAGAATAATTGGTATAAGTTTAAAAGGACCATAGTAAGTGTGTGCAGACATAAGGGTCTGATTGACCCAAATATTACAATTCTATAACTTATTTACATATTTATAATAGTTTCAAACTTATTTACTTTAATATTACACTTTTTAAAACATGAAAAACTAAAAAGAAAAAATTCTGTGAAGTAGGCCCCACCAGACATGCCGTGTGTCAGTCGGCATGTCCCCATCGAACACGCCGTCTGACACGTGGCATGTCCTAGCGTTTTGAGACCAAAAAATTCAGCATTTGCACAATTCTCATTTTTCCTCTATTTTCGCCCGCTTTAAATGGTAGCTGAAATGTTGACTTCTGCACTTTGTTTGATTTAGAAATCCAAATGGGGACACGCCACGTGTTAGACGGCGTGTTCGGTGGGGATACGCTGGCAGACACATGGTGTGTCCAATGGGGCCCACTTTACAGAAATTGTTTTTTTTTTAGTTTTTTATTTTTTAAAAAGTGTAATATTAAGGTAAATAAGTTTAAAACTGTTATAAATGTGTAAATAAGTTGTAGAATTGTAATATTGAGGTCAATGGTCCAACATAAAGAAACACAATTGATTTTTGAAGTTCTTAAGATATTTCTTTTTATCTTACCTATATAGAACCAATCTTTGTTATCAATCACATAAAATGATTAAGATTATTATGTACTGTTTTGAAATATTGCTTTATGGGATTGTAGGGTAGGAACCTATTAGATCTTCACACTTTTCAATATTTTCTAAAATCTTCACAGTTAGTAGTGCTAATCATTTTTCCTTTTTAGTAATGGAAATGCAGGTTATCCACAGTGTAACCAATGTATGATTGTATATGCTATTGCTCACATGAATTTCATCATCCACACTCTGTGAAAGATAGAGAGAAGAGGCAATAAGATCATACTAAATGTATTTCTCACATACTATGTATAAGTATGTATAAAACTTTTAAAGAGATGAAGAGAAACTTGACAATGTAGAACCAGAAACAAAGTCGTGATCATAGAGTGATCATTATGAATGGTGAGAAATTCTGCAGAATACTGTTATGCAGAGAAAAGGAAAATACTAAAGAGACAGTAGAGAGAATCTTGAGATGAACTTCAGATCTAGAATATGATTCTGAAGAAATGAATTTCTTAATCTTTAATTACAGACTACCAATACATTATATAGCAGAGACTAAATTACAACTCAGCCATTGAAAGAATCGTGGAGCTGAAGCTACGCTAACCAACTCTAACTAACTTTGACTGTATACCTCAGCATTGACTTGAATAACTGACATGGCTGCTGACGTGGCTTTCATAACTGAGCTCAACCGCCATCATCCATTTCTGATATAGGTTTAACATCCCCCCTCAAACTCAGTGTACTAGGCCAAACAGTGAGTTTGTGTCTATTGGACAGAAAGGCCTTAGTAGATAAAGGTTTAGTGAGAACATCAGCTAATTGAGCCGAGGAAGGGATATGACAGAGCTTAAGAGTCTTGCTCAGTAAGAGATCTCTGACAAAATGGCAATCAATCTCAATGTGCTTAGTATGAGCATGAAGAACTGGGTTGGCTACAAGAAAGGTGGCACTGAGGTTGTCACAAAGCAACAAAGGTGGAGATGGTAAAGCAAAGTGAAGTTCCTTCAGTAAGGATTGCAGCCATAGAAGTTCAGAAGTGGCATTGGCAAGGGCCCTATACTCAGCTTCTGTGCTGGAACGAGCCACCACCTTTTGTTTGCCAGAGGACCACGAAATAAGACTAGAGCCAAAGAAGATGGCATAACCACTAGTGCTGCGCCTATCATCAGGACAGCCAGCCCAATCTGAGTCAGAATAGGCAATCAAGGGTAAGGAGCTACATTTGCACAAAGTGAGACCATAAGAGAGAGTGCCCTTGAGATATTTAAGGACTCTCTTGGCGGCCTGAAGATGCACATCAGTAGGTGCACTCATAAACTGACAGAGCTTATTGACTGAGAAAGCTATATCAGGTCTGCTAATGGTGCAATACTATAAGGCTCCAACTAAGCTCCTGTAAACCAGAGGTTGAGATAAGCAGTGACCATCTATTAGAGAGAGTATCTGAGAGCTGACCATAGGTGTAGGTGCTGGTTTGGCATTCTCTAAGCCAGCTCGATGGAGTAAGTCAGAGATATACTTGGACTGAGACAGATGCAGGTGCTGAGAGGAGCGAACAGTCTCAATCCCCAAGAAATAATGCAGAGAACCCAAGTCTTTCAAGGAGAAGGCAGTATTGAGATAAGACACTAGGGACTTGATGAGAGAGGGACTAGAACCAGTGATGATAATATCATCAACATAGACCAGAAGATACAAGATTATTGATGCAGATGTAAAGACAAATAAGGAGTTATCTGAGATGGTACAGTGGAAACCCCAAGCAAGTAGGGTGAGCTTAAGCTTGGTGAACCAAGCTCTAGGAGCTTGTTTGAGTCCATAAAGAGCCTTCCGCAACTTGCAGACATGCTGAGGCAGAGAAGAATCCTCAAAACCAGGTGGTTGCTTCATAAACATCTCTTCATGAAGATCACCATTCAAAAATGCATTATTCACATCCAACTGTTGCAGAGGCCAGTTGTGAGATAAAGCAATGGTAAGAACTATGCGTATTGTTGCTGGTTTAACTACTGGACTAAATGTCTCAAAATAATCAATGCCATACGTCTGAGTAAACCCCTGAGCCACCAATCTAGCTTTATATCTCTCCACAGAGCCATCTGAATGATATTTGAGTTTATAAACCCATTTGCATCCAACCACATTCTTATCAGAAGGACAGGGAACAAGCTCCCAAGTATGATTGGCTTGTAAGGCTTGAAATTCCTTCTGCATAGCTGCAATCCACTCAGAGGATTTACTAGCTTGATGATAGGTGGAAGGTTCTATAGGATTAAGAGCATAAGCTGTAGTAAACACTTTAGGCTTGAAAATTCCATTTTGGCTTCTGGTGACCATTTTTGTAGGCACCAGTGGGGGAGCAGAAACAGAACTAGAAGCAGAAATGGAGTGTGGAGAAATACTGGCAGATGGAGAGGACTCAGGTGAAATAGAAGAACCTGCACGAGTAGGAGAAGGAGCACCCTGAATAGAACTAGGCATAGTGAGATTAGGGATAGAAGGCACAACCACAGGAAGCAAGCACTCAGAAGGTACAGAAGCAGGAGAAACAGGAGAAGACTGAAAGGGGAAGACCAGCTCAGCAAAAACAACATGCCTAGACACATAAATGCGTTTGGAAGTCATATCCAGGCATAAAGAGCCTTTGTGCTTACTGTTGTAGCCCAAGAAACAACAGATAGCAGACCTAGGTTCAAGCTTATGATGGCGATATGGTCTGAGATAAGGAAAACACATACAACCAAAAGTTTTGAGCTGAGTCAGATCAGGTGTCTGCTGATACAAGAGCTGATAAGGAGATTGGTGTGCCAACACTGCAGTAGGTAATATATTAATTAAGTACACAGCAGTTTGAAAAGCAAAAGGCCAATATCCAGTAGGAACACTGGCAGTAGTAAGTAAAGACAATCCAATCTCGACAACATGCCTATTTTTTCTTTCCACGATGCCATTCTATTGGGGAGTATAAGGACATGAAAATCTATAAGTAATGCCTAATGTTTGAACCAGTTGAGTAAAAGCAACAAACTCCCCCCCATAATCTGATTGAAGCACTTTAATTTTACTGTCAAATTGTCTCTCAATCATAACTAGAAAGCTTTGAAACATAGCTAAAGCCTCTGATTTGGACTTCAGTAAATAGAGCCAAGAGAAGCGACTATAATCATCAATAAGCAATAGAAAATAGCATGCACCATTAACAGCACAACAAGACGGAGAACCCCACAAATCCATATGTATCAAATCAAAAGGCTTTACTGATTTGGTTACAGACTTTGAAAAAGGAAGTTTGTGGCTTTTGGCCAATTGACATGCACTGCATATAGGTGAAGTGCTAAATGGAAAGCTAGGAAAGTTACATTGAGTCATAACCTTGTTGATAATATCAACTGCAGGGTGGCCTAATCTATTATGCCATAGCTGCAGTTTCGAGACAGTATTATTGGAATTCAAACTAAACACTTGAAAAACCTTTGGTGAACCAGAGGCAGGTTGTCTATCAACAGCTTGAGACATAACCTTGTATAAGCCTTGGTCAAGTCTTCCTTGGAGCAACACTCCTTTGGTTATCTGATCCTTCACAAGAAAGCAAGAAGGATGAAACTCCACAAAGACATGATTATCTTGACATAGTTTTTGAACACTAACTAAGTTAGCAGCAATCTTAGGAACATGAAGGACATGCTGCAGTAATAAAGGTTTCTTAGAAGCAGAGAGAGATGTTAAACCAGTGTTAAGCATGGATAAAGTCTTACCATTTCCCACAGTAACACCTTCATCTCCAACAAAAGGATTATGCAATGCTAAATTGCCAAGATCTGCTGTTACATGATGTGTAGCCCCAGTATCAAGAAACCAAGGAGTGTCTTCCACAGAGCCTGAGGTAGCCATCAGTGCCTGAGGATCCTGATTCTGTAAACCATGAGTAGAAGTCAGTTTTGGTTGAAAATGATTATCGAACCTGTGCCAGCAATTAGAAGCCACATGTCCTGGTTTGTGACAGATTTGGCATTGTGGTCGATTGCTATTTCCAGTCTTGAAGTTCTTTTTGAACTGATTGCCTTGATTTGAGGAGAAGGACCTATGTGAGCCATTTCCATGCTCATTCTGAGAAGTATGATTACCAGTTCGATAACCATGAGTATTATTGTTGAACTGTTTCTTTCCTGCTGATGGATTGAACACTGCAGCATTTGCCTGCATCAATATCTGTTCATCCACAGACTTTTGTCTTTCAAGCCTTCCTTCAAAAGACAGAAGGTGGCTCTGTAAAGCTTCAATGAAGACAGACTCAATACTGAGAGGTGCCACAACTGGATTACATTCCTGGCCTAGACCACTCAGAATCGCCATCACTTGATCATCTTGAGTCACTGTTTCTCCAATTGCTCGAAGGTTATCACAAATGCTTTGAACTCTGAGCATATACTCCCAAATTCCAAGGTTTCCTTTCCTTGTTGTTTGCAGTTTTAGCTTCAATTCCATAACTCTTGCTCGTGAGGAGGAAGCAAAGCTTTCTGCAAGTGACCTCCAGATCTCAAAGGCTGAGTTATATGCCATGATCTGAGCCATGATTTGCTCAGTCAAGGAGGAGTAAATCCAACTCATAACTAGACAATTTTGTCTCTGCCACAATGTGTAGTCAGCATTCAAGATCATACCTCCAGTGGATGATGAATCTTGCACAAATTTTTCTGGACAGAACCGAGAACCATCAAGAATCCCTTCATAACCATTTGCAATCACAATATTAAGTAGTTGAGTACGCCAGATCAAGTAATTGCTGCGATCAAGCTTGATTGTCAAGGATTGACCAAAAGTTGGAAGCTGTAGATTTCCAGAACCATGAAATGACTCCACAGAGCTTGAACTATGATCAGCCATTACAGAAGCTCTGATACCATATAAAACTTTTAAAGAGATGAAGAGAAACTTGACAATGTAGAACCAGAAACAAAGTCGTGATCACAGAGTGATCATTATGAATGGTGAGAAATTCTGTAGAATACTGTTATGCAGAGAAAAGGAAAATACTAAAGAGACAGTAGAGAGAATCTTGAGATGAACTTCAGATCTAGAATATGATTCTGAAGAAATGAATTTCTTAATNTAGTGCTAATCATTTTTCCTTTTTAGTAATGGAAATGCAGGTTATCCACAGTGTAACCAATGTATGATTGTATATGCTATTGCTCACATGTATTTCATCATCCACACTCTGTGAAAGATAGAGAGAAGAGGCGATAAGATCATACTAAATGTATTTCTCACATACTATGTATAAGTATGTATATCTGATTCATATATATACATTGCATACTTTCATTAATTCATTCATTCCTTGTTTTTGTTTCTTTCAACATTTAGTCAAATATTCCTTGTTTTTGTTTCTTTCAACATTTAGTCAAATACTTAATATAGCAAATTCAAAATTCATTTATAGCAATGGATTCATTGTAGTATTGTGTTCCAAAATCACCCTACGAAAGATAGAGAGAAGAGGCGATAAGATCACAGTAAATGTATTTCTCACATACCATGTACAAGTATGTATATTTGTTCATATATATACATTGCATTCTTTCTTTAATTCATTCATTCCCAGTTTTTGTTTCTCTCATCATCTAGTCAAATACTTAATATAGCAAATTTAAAATTTATTCATAGCCATAGATTCATAGCATTGTGTTCCACAATTATCTTGTGAAAGATAGAGAGAAGAGGCGATAAGATCATACTAAATGTATTTCTCACATATTATGTACAAGTATGTATATCTGATTCATATATATATACAATGCACACTTTCATTAATTCATTCATTCCTTGTTTTTGTTTCTCTCATCATTTAGTCAAATACTTAATATAGCAAATTTTAAATCCATTCATGGCCATGGATTCATAGTATTATGTTCCACCATCACTCTGTGAAAGATAAAGGGAAGAGGCAATAATATCATACTAAATGCATTTCAGTTTGCTGGGGACGTGTTTGTTTACTATGTAACTAACTGCCAAAAGAGCTATGTAAAAAAGGTTAAGTATGGATTGCAACAAAGTAGATTGTGGCAAAATTTATTGGGCACTTAATTGATGCATGCATTTGTGATGAGGAAAAAATTGATAGAGCGTTAGGTGAAACAGATGTGAAGAGGATAATATCCAAAAGTTTTTAATAGCATTAACAGATACGGTAAGCAAAATCTTTAGCATATTTACGGTGGATCATGTTGAAATCATTTGTATTCTTCACTGTTTTCCTTATATAAATAAATTAGATTAGGCTTTATTTTATCACTTGGGTATGACTAAGGTATCTGGGTTGGTGGGGATTGGTTAAAGACGTAGTATTGACCTAATCAACTTTTCGACGTACTAAAGAGAAAAAACAAATCTTAGGTTTTTATTTTTTAACTCATTGACAGTTGAGTTGAATTCTACCCAAGCAGCATATGGTTTATATAACATTTTCTAACAAAAATTTACAAAAGGATTTCTTTTCAATACATGAATTGCGAAGGCGAAAGT
Organism: Cercis canadensis; assembly: GCA_003255065.1. NCBI lineage: Eukaryota > Viridiplantae > Streptophyta > Magnoliopsida > Fabales > Fabaceae > Cercis > Cercis canadensis. The sequence continues at coordinate 45,912 of QAOA01007002.1, forward strand.
TTTATCCAAGCAGCATTTTTGACATTAAATTCTACAAAAACAACAATGACAAGAGTTTTTTTTTTTTTTTTTTCGGGTGGATTTGATTACTTCTGGGTAGGATTTGACCCCAACCTCTAAATTATATGCTTACTGAGGTGAGGGTTTGGTCTTTGGATGACATTTTAATCTCATATGATTTATATATGCAAGGTGACGCTTAGCCCCAACCCAAAACACTAGCAGATACCTATTTATTGTTTTCATGTCAATCCGCCATAGAATTAAACTTAAAACTTTTAGCTTTAGGTACCATACTAAGTATTAAACCTGTCTAACCATATTTTCAAACATGTTCAACTAATTGGTTCAAAAGCTTAAAAATACTTGTTTGTATGTCTACTTTACTTTCGAATTTATTCATGTGGTGCTTCAATAGCTTCAATTAAACTCATTATATTTTTATACGTGGTTTTCTTTATTGGATTCTAGAATTTGTACGACCTATGTTTAGATTATTATTTTATAAAGAATTGATTAATTGTGAAAGAATTAAATTTACGTCTGGATATGTTATTTGAGAGTTGGTTTTACCATAATTAATTTTTTGTTTGCATCATAGAAAAACAATTATTAGGTCTCAAATTACTAAGAAAGGTTTGAAGTAATTTTAAATATTGTTTAATTAGGGGAAGACTATCCTACGTCATTGAGTCTCACCCTTGTTTTATACTGTTTTAATGTTGTATTATATTAACATAATTAACATAATTTAATTTTTATTAAATTAATGTTTAAGCTATATTAAAAAAATTTAAATTATATCAATTGTACATACAATGTGAAATTTAAATAATGTAAAAAAAATTTGAGACAAGACATCTCAGTGGTGCAGGATAATGTCACCCGATTAATTAACGACAATATGATAGAAACAGTTCAAGAAATTCTACCAGATAGCTTTTTCTGATGCATTGAAACTTGTGAAATGATTTTTGCGATTTTTACCGCACAAGTAGTATACATCCCCAAAATCAATTTTTGGGTATAAGAAACTACTTCTTAGGAGACAAAAGCTCATCTAAACACCATCTTGTTCCATTGTTTGGCCTTGATCTTCCCAAGACCTTTTCGTTTACACTCTTAGCTTTGTAGGTCCGACAGCTGTGTGTAGTTTATACAGGGCTTCTACATGTTATATACACATAAGAATTCTTGCATGTAAGTTGTGATGTGTATTTATACACATAGAGGTGTAGAAAATTTGATCTATATAAAAAAATAAAAATAGTAATAATAGTAAATTAAGCAGGTCTAAAAACAGGTCCTATTATGTTCAAATTATTCTATGCGTAATGATATTAGAAAGGTGTGGATTTGTAGGTGTGTAAATAAAATTACTCTATATGTGACATATGATGAAAAGATATGTCAGACAAAAATTCTTTGCATATTTTTCTTGCACTAGTGACATCATTGTACTTAGGTCGGACAATAAATAATGCAATTAGAAGTTAGTTACAAAGTAGATAGTTGTTATTTCCATCGTGGATTTTACTACAAACTAGAATACCCTTATTGAATAAGATAAAATTTTAAGTTCGATAAATAATGAATCTAATTTTAAATATTTCCTTCAAAACTCTCCTTGATCCTACCTTGTAACTCTTAATTATGACCCCATATTGTGAAATTTTTTTCTTAAGTTAATCTGTCCTTAAGTCTTTCATTCAAATTGATTTTCCTGTAGTTACTGCATTTCTAAGAAAAAAGCAATATACTTCACATGTTTTAATCATGTCTCACGTATTTAATCATATACTTCATATCATTTTCCTTATTCACGTCTTAACTGATTCTAACTTTTTGCCTTATATTCACTGCAATACTTAAAGAAAAATTAAAGAGTAAAAACATATGTTGGAAATAGGGCGGCTTGGGTTTGAGAGAAAAGCTCTCCCTTCTCTCTAAGAACTCACCCACCTATGTAATTTTTCTCCGGCAAGGTCTGACTTCTTTACCACCCTTAGGTGCAGTTTTTTCTAGTATGTCCGGCCCTTTTCTTCTTTCTTCTCTTCTCTTTCTTGTAAGGTTTCCGCCTCCTTTTCTTGTTCCTTTTCTTATGCTCTGCTTTAGGGTTGCTGCCACTTTGTGCAGTGGCAGCCCTATTTGTCTGTTTTATTTAATTGTTTGTGTGTTTTAGGTGTTTTGGTTTGTCCTTTGAATAAATTGTTCCAATCTATCAATGTGTTTTATAAACTCTCCTTGTTCAAATCTAGATCTAGTGTTCTAGGAGTTAATCTATTAGATTGAACCTCTATTTTGGTAGATCTTAAAATGTTCATGTCATATTTTATGTGTTCTGTAAAGATAATACTTCAAATAAATCAAGCGTTTAACTTCGCTACAACACATTCAGTATTTTTCTCCGCCATTAAATATGCTTTGTCGTTGAAGGCCACTAACCTCTGTTTTGCAAAGACCTGGAGCCACGTCATTATTCCCCTTTTAGTACAGGGAGAAAAATGTAAAAGTTTACTTTGGGATATTAGCTTTTTTAATTTTAAAAAATATTGTATTGAGAATTTCATATAGTGTTATTTGTTATTAAGTAAGTGACGGTTGGCTTAATGTAATGAATTTACGTTTCTCATAAACAAAATACTTAAAGAAATATTGTTGTTTAGTTTTATTGGGTGAAAAACTTGAAAATATTGTTTAATTCTTCAACCTCTTCAATTACAGGGTAAGCTGCTTTTGTCTGCTCTACCTATTCTTTTAACCTTTTTATTATAATTCTTGCTTCTTTATCAAGGAATAAAATCTTCAAAATGCAAGAGTTAAAATAAGAATAATAGTAGAAATAATTCTTATAATAAAGGGGAAACCACATTTAAGGGCTACAGAGAGAATCTTCAAATTGAGTTTAGTTTAATTTTTAATTATTTAATGAGGGTATCATTTGGGCCTATAAAAAATATTTTTACAATAAATAAGCTGTGAAAATAGTCAAACCCTATAAAATATTCAACTATATATCATCATTAAGATAATTTCTTTGAAATGCTGATTAGTTAAATTATATAAGTTAAGTTGCTTGGGGAAAATGTTTGTTTTTTAGGTATACTAAAGTTTTGGGTAAAAGGAGGTTATCATATTCTAAGGCCAAAGCATGCTACAGACCTAAATGAGGGCTTAAAGTGATAATTACATATCACCTATCAAAGGAGGACGATTGACCATGGGGTTGAACTACCTAAATCTTACAAACGAAGTGATACTTATTAACTGAACCAACACATGTTGTTGGCAGTTGTGAGAAATATAAATGTCTTTAAGTGTGTTGAAATGGATGCTTAATCTAATTTATGTATTTGGAGACAAAATTGAAATTTCAGTTACAATCATAAAAGATAAAGGGAAAAAAATGTTTTATTATATTCAAGCTTAATGTATAAAAAAATCTTAACAAACAACCATGCTACATGATATGTACTACATTGTGATGATCAACATTTTGCTTCCCATATAATTCACATACCAGATAAATTTGATTTGGAAATGGATGCATTCTATCTTTTCATGCTAAAAAAAATTCTGAATATTATCCATAATGGCTTTAAGATTTTTGTAAGAAAAAAGCCCCTTCAGATCTTTTTCATTTAATGCATTATTCTCATGATTTGTTTCCTCTCATAAATAATAGGCAATATTGAATAGCACATTCATTTTTTTTTCTGGGTACAATTAATACACTAAGAAAAAGAAAATAAATGCATTGATTGATTGTTGAATAGCCAATAAATCTGCCTTTGTTAATTTCCCTCTTTACAATCCAAACACTTTACCTTCAAATTGAACCAAAAAGGCCCATTCTTGTCTCTCACCATCTCTTCTCTTTCTTTCTCTCACAAGCAAACAACTTGGCTAATTTCCATGGAGACTACCAACACCACCCCTGCCATTTCCAATGCCCCCAACCCTCCCAAATTTGAATATCTACCAGACGAGTTGAAGATAGATATCCTTCGCAGGCTGCCTACGAAGGATCTTTCAAGGATGATGTGCACTGCTATGCCTTGGCGTCAACTAATTACTCTCAGTTGCTTACCCAAGATTCCACCTTTTACCACACACCATGTTGAACTCGTAGGTGCACTTCTTCTGCGCCTAGAAGCTGAAGAGCCAATGAGTGAATCAACTTCAGGAAGGGTCATTGTCTTCACTGAGGTGACTGGCGTCACTTTTGTTGATCTCATTCCCCTTCTCAAATGGTGCTCCAATGTCATGCAATTCAATGTCACATACGCAGTAAAAACGCTGCTCGACTATTGCAACGGGCTATTCTTATTTTGTCATCCGGGTGGTAACTCTGAAACCCTAGCTGAAAATTTCCATTATTATTATGTTGTAAACCCCTTAACCGAACAGTGCATAGCAATACTCAAACCAAATGCTAGAACTGATATATATTCATATGCTGCATTGGCGTATCACCCATCAGAATCAAGCTTTTTCAGGATTGTTCAGTTTCGTTGCACTGGCTATATGAAAATCTTTTCTTCTGAAAGTGGTGGCTGGGTGACCCTCAAATATGAATTGCCAGAGCAGGTTACTAAAGCTAAATGGGAGAGAAAGTCGGTTTACTCTAGAGGGGCTGTATTTCGCATATCAAATTCGGGTCATTTGCTAAAATTTCTTGTCAATGCTGAAGAGAGTTTGGGTGATCAAGCCAAGGCAATTGAACTCCCAATAGAGTGTAAATTGCCTGGTGCTAATATGTGTATGGGGGTTAGAAATAATCAACTTATTATCACTTTGAGTGAAGGGGATTCTCTACGTATATGGGGACTTAAGGAATGCTATGGTGGGGAAGAATGTACCTACTACTGGGATTTGCAACATGAGATTCATGATAAGATTTTAGGGCGAATTAGCATTCGTGGTCAACTTGTCGCTATTCATCCCCACCTAGAAATTGTGTATTTCATTTCTAAACTTTCCATGTCCTGTTATTGTTACGACGCCAAAAGAGTGAACCATCGGGTTCTCAAAGTTAGATCTGCCGTTTTTCATTGGTTTACTGCCTTCGGATTTCCTCTATTTGAATGCACTGTCCCTTTCACTTGCTGCTTGAGAAAGAGGGTAATGCCTAAAACTATTTCAAAGTTCTTAATTATTAATTTATATTAATATTTCTATCTGATCATATCGTTGGTTGTTAGCAATTTCATTGGGTTACAGGTTGCTTAAAATCACACATCATGTCTCTTAATCACTCTTCTTGTCTATTTGTTTGCAGTATCCAGGGATCTTTGAGTGGCTTCCTATTCCAGAATCCTGCAGGCAACAGATTAAATGAAAACTTATTTTCTTCAAGTATGAACCTCTTCTTTTTATAGGAAAATAAAATAAATTATTTTCTCAATTAAAAAATTTTATATATAATTGACTAAATATTGTAGATTTTCACATCACTTTTTTTTTTTTTTTTAATTGCCTTCTTATTTCCTTCCCCCGTTATCTGCAATGTTGCTTTAATGGGGCCATATTTTCATGTTACCATATCCCATACCTCCTCCTCCAGAAAATGAAGAACTTGAAAAAGTAGAATATTCGAGGGGCTTGGTCAGTTAAATCATTGTTTGAATTGCAGCAGCGCTACTCTTGTAAATCAGTTAATTACCTCAAGGAAGAAAATATCTTTGTAAATATTTTATAGGATTCATTTTCTTTTGTGTGATACCGTTCTGCAAAAATGATGTCCTTAGAACAATTAATGTAATTTTTGCTTGCTCTATATTGTAGTCATTTTGAGCCATGCTACAATTTCAGTTTTGATGTAATCATTTATGCATACCTTGTGAAAATTTTATACCATTCTCTAAATAACATTTTATTCTATAGCTCTGATGTGATAATAATATATACCTTGTGCACTTGCAGAGGATTGGAATCCCTTTCGGCTTCGTGATGGATTGTGGCAATGAAGTGAAAACTGGAATGGATCGGATGTCAAGGAAAACAGCAGAAACAAACTCCTTTTGAATGTTATTTGCCTTATGGTTTATAAGTACTTTTTGTTAGATTTCTGAACGAAACATATGAACATTAAATGCATCTGGGCTATTGTATCTGCTTTCTATTTAAATATATTGTGCCAGACTTTTATTTAACCTGTAGGCAGAACTAAGGTAAATTTACCATGCATGAAGTTATTCTGGTTCCCTTTTCTAATATTGATTTTCTTGAAAAATTGTATGGAACTCATCCTCGCTCCTTCAACTTTGGCCCAAGTTCAAAAAAGTGTGTAGTCAACCCTCTGAGCTTCACATTTCGTGCATAAAACACCTATAATTTACCATTGATTTGCTTATGATGTATCAATGAATATATACATTCACATATATAGATACATATTAGATATAAAAATATTAATGGACCTTAACAGCTTAAGTTTTTAAGTTAAATTGGTTCTTGACAACACACACACACAATTCCTTGATTATAATTTAGGAAGAAATGGAGAAAAGTGTGTCTAAAAGGTTTAAGATGGAAATGAGCCAAGCTAGCTAGTGATATGCCCAGGTTCAACTAAACTCAAAATGGATGCAGAGCTTGAGCTTGGTTCAAGTGCATCTCGATCTCTTTAATTTTGCTCAAGCTTTGCAGGATCAAGATCATGACCTTCTTGAACTTGACTTGACCAAGCTCGTGGGTATAGAAAATTTGCAATTGCAAAGTACCTAATTCATGGAAATTGCTACTAAACCTGTGTAAATCAGTATTGTGAAACCTGCCAAAAAATCAAAGATTAAAGGAACCAAATACAACGAAACTTTTAGATAACATTACTTTTGATAACATTAAACCTTAATCAAGAACAATGTTCAAATATTTAAGAAAATCATTACATCCTATGAGAACAAGAAAATCATTCCTCTTTTCATCTTTTCAGCTTGAGAAACACCAATTGCTCAAAATAAAAGTTCATTACAGCTTTAAAATTATCTGCTATGATATTGTCTTTCTTTCTTTTCATGGGACTAGTTCAATCCATCGTAAATTACTCAACTTATTCCTCAGTTCTTCATACGTTTTTATAACCAGAATAAAGCGAGTGTGTTCCTTTATTCATTTGAAACACATACACACACACTATTGAAGATATTTTTATGAATGTAGATTTTAAAATAAAAAGTAAAACTGTACTGCTACTGTCATACATCTAGTAATTATCACTAAGATTTTTTATTATTACAATTAATTTTAAAAAGAGTAGTTAATGATAGTTTAGAGTAGTTTTTCATTTGTAGTGAAATAAAAAATAACCGGTGGTTTTAACTCATAATATACGTGTTTTAGTCAATTTTAACATTTTAGAGACATGAAAAACTTCTAAGAGGCCAAACCTCATTATATTAGCATAGAAGACACTATTGAATGACGTTATTATATTATGGAAATTCAACGCTATATATTTTCAAAAAATGGGGTTAGCTTTTTCCTTTTTGTAAAATAATGTGTAATGAACAATAGTATTTTAAAAAGAAATACTAATCAGTACAAGCATAAAATGATCGATAATATAATTCTTCAGATGAATTCCTATTTTATTAATTTTTTTTCTTGATTGCATAATGACACGGAAGTTAAAACTCTTGTGCTCTTGAAAACTAGGCAAACCACTCTCCATTAGACCGCTATTGGCTTTAGTACATTTAATATTTATTTTAAAGTATTGTGGATTAATTTTTTCTTTTTGCACTCAATTGTTGTAAACATTCATAGGTAATACAATCGGTGAAAAATATGTGAAGAGAATTTTTCTTACCAAAATCTAAAAGCCATTATGGGTAAATATCCTTAGGATTTGGATCCAGTTAGGGATGCAGTTTTCGAGAACAAGTGCACTTGGATAACCACTAATTAAGAGAATTAATGGAGTGGGTTCTAAAAGATCTATGAATCATTTTCCAAATGCATGTACTTTATCAATAATTAAACTGTTGGTTGTTTTATCAATGGCTATTTTCTTACACTTTACTTCTAAAGTGCATGGATAACTTAAAGGATCCCAATTCTTATTGGCCATCTACCATATGTTTTGGACAAAAATGAAATTACTAGAAAATTTGCCTGGGTAAGTGTAACAAAAGGAAAAGAGAGAGAGAGCAACGGTGATTAAAGACCAGAAGTGAGAGAGACATCGAGGCCGTGGATTTGGAAAACAATATTTTTTTAAGTGACAAATATTTTGCTTATGGTATAATTAAACCTGATAATTGATCCGAACGCTGTTATATATGTTCAAGCTAATATAAATTCTGGATATCACCCACTTTTTTTGTGGCCAATGTATAAATATTTACCCATAATGGCTTTCAGATATTGATAAGAGAGAGAGAAAAAAAAAAAAAAAAAAAAAAAAAAAAAAAAAAAAAAAAAAAAAAAAAAAAAAAAAAAAAAAAAAAAAAAAAAAAAAAAGCCATCTAGATATGTTTCACGTAATGCACCATACTCGTGAGTTGTGAGTTTTTCCTCTCAATTTTATGGCAGTTATAAATGCATTAATTGAGTGCAGACTGCCCAACAAAATCCAAAATTTTAACCATTTTTGCATAGACTTAATTTTATGGCAGTTTGTGTAAAAGAAAACAAAGGCATCTAAATCGAACATAGCAAACCCATTTGTATTTTAACCATTTTCTCAGTATTTTTTATGGCCGTTTGTGTAAAATGAAATAAACGCATGCCTTTAAATTGAACCCAGCAGACCAATCTGTACTTTAACCATTTCCTTGTAGCCTTTTATTGGCATTTGTGTAAAATGAAACATTAATATTCTGTGAATTGAACCAGGCAGATCCATTTGTATCAATTATTTTCTGTTCTCTTCTCTCTCTTTTCTCGAATAACCACACAACTTAGTTACTCTCTGTGGAGACTACGAACACCACCAACCCTCCCAAATTCTTATATGACTATCTACCAAACTAGTTGAAGATAGAGATCCTTCGCAAGCAGCCTGCGAAGGATCTTTCAATGGCGATCTGCGCATAGAAGCCCTGCGCCGTCAACTTGTTACTCTCAGCTGCTTGCCCATGATTTCAACCATCTTGAACTCCTGGGTGGACTGCTTCAGCACTTAGAAATTGATGAGCCAAGTGAAACAACTCCATTCTAGGTGGCGGTCTTCGCGGGAGTGGAGCAACTGGTAACGTGTTGCTTCTGGTGATCTATATTGTAGATTGCCTAAAGTACCTTATCTAAACTCACATCTTTCATTATTTTGTTACACCTAATACCCACCATTTTCTTTAACCTAAATCTCATCCCATTCTGAACTAGGGTTTGTTAGCCTCCGTCTAATCGCACACGCAAAGCATGACTTCAGTTCTGGTTCACTCTTCCTTTCCATGTGGCCAACAGGTTTTCTCAGATCTCGGTCACCATGGTTTCGGTTCCGTTTCTTTGCACCAAGTGGGCTCCTCTTGACTACAAAACACACTCTAAACGCCCTTGTAGATGATTTCTTTTTCTTTTGATTTTGTGAACAGGGCACCGAGCTACCCTCAAATGCTTTTGTTTCTATAAGGTGATCTCCATTGGAATCAGCTTCCTACATTTCAGTGATAGAGGCATTTGGTTTGAGGATTTGCGGTGCACTGGCACAGAGGAACTAGGGGTAAACAACCGAACACTGGAGAGTTTTCACTAGCTTTCTTACTAATCTTGTTCTAATCCTTTAAATCCAGTGAATTTTATTTATTGACAATGTACCCATCATTCTTTGCGTGTGGAATGTCAGGACCAACCAAGCAAGACTGATTGTACGAAGGGGAAAAGTATTTTTACAGCTTGGATTTGTGGAAGGATTTTTAAAGATTTGTTTACCCTAACTTATTTTTTCCATTCTAGGTATTTTTGGTGTTGTTATTATAGCTAATCATATCTCATGAATGCTTTGAACTTTCCTGACTGTGGCTTTTTTCTTTGAACTTGTGTTAGATATAACAAGGATAAACTATTTGTCATTGATCAAAGTATTCCTTCTATGTGTTCTCACAGCATATTGATGGAGGTAAGAGTTGTGCATTGTAGACGTCATAAGACTCACTGCAACTTCTGTGGACATGGACAAGGGCACAAGTCTGGTCTAATGATTATATTCTCAAATGATATTTATAAAACTTTCAACGGGTTATTTACTTGGAGAATATGTACATTAGTTTGGAGCCAGATTTTGTTTAGCTTTTTCCGTTCTTTTTTCTCTCTTGAGGAAAATAGGTAATGTCTAATTTTTTTTTTCTTGAATGCCACNCAAAAAAAAAAAAAAAAGAAACGAAAAACTGTCTTAACCTTATGGTGTAGTCATGGTTTTATGGAATGGGATGTTTTGCCTTATGTTAGTATATTGCTCCATTGGACAATAACTCATCCATATTTATGGTTATTGATGTAAAAGGATAAAAGTTGTATCTGATTGTTAATTGATTGTGTTTTCTAGGAATTTTAGTCTATATCCTTTTCTTTAATTTATGTTTTTCTAATATGCTTATGTTGTATCTGGAAGTTGTATATTTTAGAAATTGATATAAATTTTATCGGATCATACTAGGCATGTGCCCGGATAGGGAAACACAAATGATCAATTTTCTGAAGCTTTTAAGATGTTATTTATCTTGCCTATATAAAATTAATATTTCTTGATTCTTTATCAGTCACACAAAATGAATAATACCATTATAAATGGTTTTATAATATTGCATTTTAGTTCTTCGAATTTTTCATTCTTTCGTATTCTACACTCATCATTTGACTAGTGCTAATTGTTTTTCCTTTTCAGTAATGGTAATGCATGCTATCTACAATATCGTTGAACCTTGTGACATTCAATTTTGAAAACTGAAGTCTCAGTAAATGGTGAAACAAGTGATACAGGAAACGACAACACAAGTATTGAAAGCTGCCGCAATAGTATTTTAGGCCTTGGATTTGCAGAACGAGTTTTGAAGATTTGTTTGTGGTAAATCAACCTTTTTTATCTAGGTGTTTTTGGTGTTGCTATTATAGATAATCATATTTTGTTAGTGCTTTGAATTTTCGGTAGCCAATGTATAATTGTATATGCTATTGCTGGACTTGTATATGGAAATGATGTTTGTGTGTCTAATGATGGTGAAAATGTGGGTGTGGGTCTTCCTGCTGAAGACATTGCTTATGGAAATTTATATAATCATAGGGTGTCGTCAAGATCTCTGAGGACATGGATTTTCTAAAAATGTTTTGACCCTTGCAGCTCTTGATGGTACAGACTGCCTTGGTCTAACGTGATCAGCCCAAAGGATCAAAAAACAAGAAGAGGTATAGTGAACCAGCAAAAAAATCCGAGTCCAGGAGGAATGAGAGACCAAATGATGAACAAGGCAAAAACTTGAAAAATCAAATGGGATGTCCTTTTAGCAGGTTTTGAATAGGATTATACCATGGAGGCTTCAACAGGGTAGATGCGTTTCCAGAGCTAAAAGATCAAGTAAAGAATACACCTACTGGAATACTAAAAGAGTTGAAAAACCAACACAAGAATTTTAAGGGCATTGAGGGGGAAAGAATTACAAACCATGGATTGATATATTCAAGTTTGATGATGAGTAACTCCTTTTTAAGTCACAATTTAAAAAGGAGTTCCTCGTCATCAAATCTGAAGATACTGATCTGTGGTCTGTAGTTTCTTCCCCTCTCCTACAATACCCTGAAAATTCTTATGTTAAGTTGTCGATTCTCTTAGTCTTGCACTAGACTTCTAGTTTATTTGCTGTTCTAGCTTGGAAACACATGTACTCTGTTGAATGCTCCATGACATAGTTCCATTCAAAATTCTGCTTAAAGAACACCCCATGCAATTTTTCAAGGTTTGGCCTTGCTCATCATGTGGTCTCTCATTCCTCTTCGACTTGGATTTTTTTACAGGTTCACTAGACCTCTCCTTGTTTTGTGATCCTTTGGTTGGTCACGCTTGCCTTCTGACTCAGGCATATTTATGCTATCATCATATTCATCTACTGAATTACCATACCCACCAGGAATTCCAACACAAGCATCAACTCCATCATCAATTTCACTTTCATTTTCACCAACGAAACCCTGAATGCCTACGCTATCAAGAACTGCAAGTGTCCCCAAAGATATTTACACATTATTATTATATAAACTGCCATAACCAAGGGCTTCAATTCCTTCAGCATCAAGACCCACACCCTCATTTTTACCAGCGTCAAACACAACAGCACCTTCACTATAAGCAAGTGCAGTGTTCATTGGTGATGAGCATCACACCATCAACATTTCGATAATCTCCTTTTTTTCTTTCTTTCTTGTCCTTCCTATCCTTTGGTTTGCTTTCTTCCCATTGAATCCCATATTCCTATAGTAATTCTTTGTTTGTTTGACTCCTCAATTTTTTATATCTAAATCAGTTTGCCAATGACTTGAAATGCGAGTTTATGTTCTGTTAGTGCTTTATATAATTTAATAAGGAATTTAGGGGTTTTTTTTTTTATGTTTAGGTGGAATATTATATTTATGTTTTTCTTAAATATTTGGGAATATGAATACATTTTGTTATGCTTAAAATCCATAATTTAACTTGAAGACCTTATGCATCTTCATGTAGCATTAAGTCCTAAGTCTATGTTTTATTGTGGAGACAACACGTTTAGATCGATGTTGAGGTTAATAGATTATATATAGATTTTGATGCAAAGTGATTTTGACTAGTTTTAGACAATCCAGTTATTGATTGGAAGTAGCTTTCATGGACTAATGTTAATGATTTGTGTTTGAAACAAATTTCTAAACGAGTCTGGCTTTAGATATATCTTTGTACAAAATGTTTGTTAAGACATATGGCTTTTCACTTTAAAAATAAATTCCTCAAAAATTTACTTTTATTGTAGTTGAGTTAAAATAAAGTTTCTTAGAAGGAAAACAGTTTGTATAATTACATGTACAGCGAGCTATTTTCCCTTTTATCAGCTAACATTAACTAGTAAAGTACTTTATGTCAAGCTTTTGGAGAGAATCTAGTATGAAGGTATGACCTGACGAACATTCCAGGAAACTTCAATGTTCTTCAGCTCTTTATCCTTGTGGCCCAGGTATTTCAAACAGTGTAGTTTCCATGAAATTATTCATAAACTATGTCTTGCTTCTAGCAGGTACATGGAAATGACCTTTGGGATCTCTTTATTTTCAGTGAATTATTTTCTATGTTTAGTTTAAAGAAGTACAAGAATGAAATGAAATTAATGTTCATTACTAAAAGAATGAGTATGTGTATACATTTACAAGTATTCAAAAATATTCAAAAGATAAATCATAATGATAGCTCTAAATCTATGTAACTATAAGTTAGTATTTGAGTCCTATTGAACAACTCTAGATATTTTAGGAGTTGTGTACATTAAGAGTTCAATCACAGGAAAGCAAGCCTATGGGATCCTAGAATTTTTAAATAAGATATTATTATATGTGAGCTTGTTTGCATAATCTGATTTAAATGTAGATAGCATGGTAAGAAAGTGCTATATTTACACATACATAGAAAATTTTGGTATATGAGATTAACTTTTGGGTTGACCTTATTCACATTCATGATATCTTAAATTTTTTCTCGAAGTTGTGCTCAATTGAGACGTTTGAGGCCTTGTACATTTATTACATATAAAAGCGTGGAGCCTTGTGTTATTCAAGACTGGTGTCGGGATTGAGAATGAAATTCTCCCCCAAATGCAGTAATAACTCATAGATAGAAGGTTATGAGTGCAAGTGAGTGTCTTCCCCTCTAACAAAAGTTGCCTATCTTTTATTTTGTTACCCTCAAACTTTAGATGATTTCGTGAATCTGTGTCTGGATTTGGATATCTTGAGTCTGTCAAAAATTTAACAGCTAAGGAACAATTCAAGATCGTAGTGAGGATGGATTTTTTTTGTTTTTTGGTTAATTTTTATGCTTCCATTACTTCCATTATTTTTCAAGATAATATATGAAATTAAGAACTTCAGTTAAAAAAAAAAATAGTTCTTCTAATGCAGCTTCCCATAAACGAATGCTAATCAAATATCAATTATTCCTTTTTTGTCTTCTTTTTTCTGCCTAAAATTTAGAAAGTTTCAACTATAAAAAGAAAAGTAAAGAATTTATAATAATATCTGAAATAACAAAATGAATGGTTAATAGATTCATTATTTGTACTCACAGTACACATATAAGTCAAACTTATCACCCCAAAAGAAAACGAAATTTGTAATAAACAATGAAAAGCGTAATCATCATCAAATACCTAAATAAAGGAAGTACATAATTTATTATTCTTGACCAGTCATTATATCAAAGTCAACTTCTAGCAAAAGGGACAATTACCAAAAGCTTGTCCATTTGTCTTGAATGTTCATCAACTTCTATTGTTTGACTCCAGCAAAGTCTTCGACAGTGAATCCAACTTTCTCAAACTTACCTGTCTCACTGCTTTCCCTATATTTCAGGTAATCTGCACACACAAATGGCTTGTAAACCCTCAATTTCCCTTTACCAACAACTTCATTGGGGGAAAAAATCACCTTCTCATCCTCAAAGCACCAAAAGAAAGCCAAAGAAAGCCTATTTACATATTTCTTAAGAACAACTTTGTGTTCAGACGACCTTAACTTGCCATTGGTCCAAGCTTGCATCAAGTCTCCAATATTCACCACAAGAGTTTCTTCACAAGGTTTTATGTCCATCCACTTTCCTTCCTTGGATCTCACCTGAAGTCCCCCAACTTCATCTTGGTAGACAATAGTTATGCAGCTCATATCTGTGTGCATTCCAAGCCCTTCAACCTCTCTGGCTTCCACATTTGTTGGCGGTGAGTAGTTGATGATTCTGAAGTAGCCATGGCAGTTTCCAAATTCAGACTGGTAGAATTTTTTCTCAAAATCATCTCCCAAGATCATCAACAAAAGCTCCACTATTCTCTTTGATAATTCAGTCATCTTGCTCCCATATTCTTTCATTATCTCACTGGAACAAAATAGAGAACAAGAAGAAAAAATGGTTAAAATCTAAACCAACATGAATTAGATAATAGGAAGATAAAAAACTAATTAAGTTTTCAAAGGCATATCCTAATGATTGAGTACTGAGTATTCAAACTTTGATTTTCAAACCTCATTAATGAAAAAATAACAATTGTAATTGTTATTTTAGAAATTTTTGGTTTCTTTTTCCTCCAAAGATGGACTATTTACATTACAAATTATTCACATCCACTATGAGATAAGAAGGCATGATATTGCTTATATAAAACAAAGAGAATATTAAGAGATAAACATCAAAACTAGCAAGCTACTAAATTTGAACTTAGTAACTAAGAAACTCTCCAACCTTAAAATTGAAATATATAATGGATTAATTGAGTTATTGTTCTAGGTCAATTTAGCATTTATTATGTGCCATTATAGAGAAAGGTTTAAAAATGATCTAGTTTCTATTTCTTAAGTCACAAAGACCCTTGATATTCATATTAAACAAGCATATTTGTGCTAATACCTGAATTCTGAAGTTTTCTGGTCAAATAGAACCTGCAAAGAGCTCTGTGCAGAAGCAAAATAGTCTGGTCCAGAAACTTTGAAACCCTCGAAGAAAGGGGAGGCTATGAAATGAGGAGTATATGTATTTATGCTTGTTGATGGACCAACCTTGAGCTTGGACTTGACAGGGAGGCTGAAGAGCTTGTTGGAGAGCGATTGCAGTTTCCTGTAAAGATCCTTGGAGACTCCATGATTTATAATATGTAAGAAACCCCATTCTTTGCAAGCCAGGGAAAGAGAACGAACAGAAGAGGGGTTTAAGGGTTTTGAGATGTCAAAGACAGGAAGCTCTAAAGTTTGAGACTCAGGCATTGGCTCTCCAAAAGATTTAGCTATAGTGTCATACAGAGTTATGTTTCTAGGGGTTGTAATGAAAAGTTTGTGAATGTACTGGCAGGTTCAGCAGGAAGGAGAATAGCTCAGCGTATTTTTGACAAATTTTCAATAGGGCTAAAAGAATTCAGGAAAAAAAAAAGAAGAAGAAAATAACTAAGACAAATGCAAATTATTATACTATTTAAAGAGTAGTAGTATATAGCTCAGCGTACTTTTGACCAAAAATATGCAGGGACTTATAAACTCAATGAAGTAAGTTAAAGTAGATGCCCCTTCTATCTTCACCAACAACTTTGAGCAACCCACCTCGATCTTGATAACATATTTAGGCATTCAAGACAAATTATCATTCTTTTTGCATTCAAATGACATATATGAACATAACTAAGAAAGTACCAGAACCCTTTGTGCCTGGAGCTGAATGAAGGAAGAAAGTAAACAACTAAACATATAGTGATAATTAAAGGAAAAGAAATTGCAAGTGTCGCAATTTACAGAAATACGTCTATATATAGAGGAGCACCTCGATGATTTATAGAGGGAAGTGCCTCTGATACAGAAAAAGAAGAGAATCTAGATTATTATATAAGGGTCAGCGCAGTTTAACACGGGTTCACAGTTGTCAAGGACAAAGTACAACATCAAACATTAAAAAATAGAGAGAAATTCAAGGGTTTACTTTAACTCAATATTGATTATTCTTGATAAATTAGAAATTTATGTCTCTTAAGCTAAAATGTCAACGGAGGGTGGCACCCAGTGGCCAGCAAAGGGCAAGAATGATGGAGTCTGTTGGCCAATTAGAACTTATACTTCATATTTTGTTGCACGTAAGTTTTGGAGTTTAGATTGTTTTGGAGGAAGAGCTTTGACTAGGTCCATATGTCAAGCAGACATTGCTTTGACATATTGGGAAACTAATTTTATATAAAAATAACCAATCCCCTTGAACCTTAATTGTGCTGCTCTTCTTTGAAAGGATAGAGCTTTGGGATTTAAATTATGGGTATCTGTGAGTCGTACATGATACATACATACTCGCCACTACATCCGTCCAAGATTATGAACGGTACAACATTTGGATTATCTGGTTTTGAATAAGAACATAAAATATTAAAGGAGCTTTTGGTTCGTTGACATTTTTACAATTTGATACTTCTATGGAGATTTTGAATTCAAATCTTATTAAAACTTCTCTCTGGTCTTTTATATTTGTCTTTTAAAGAAGATGCACATAAATTAAGTAGTCATTAAATACTCTTGAATACTGCATATATTTGCTTATCTTCCCAAATTACCCATCTTATTAACTAGCTCCTTTTTGTTGAACATTTAATAGAGATAGTGAGTTTGATGAGGATAAAATTTGAAAAAAGCAATTAAAAAGGATGAAAAAAGAGGTTAGTTAAAACTATATATAAAAAGGACTAGAGGGCGTATGATTTTGACTCATATTAGTTACTTGGTTACTAATTTATTTTAGTGGACAAGTATTTGAGTAAGATAAACATTTTCTTTTGGTAACTTAGGAATCTGGCTTGACACCAATCTTTGGATAGAGCCAGACTTACTAAACCTCTTGACATCAACCTTCAGATGAAACTAGACTTATCAAACCTCAAGAAAGGCATCCCTGCTTTAGGGGTGCTACTGTTGAAACATCTTTAACTATAGCTTTATGTGAAAAAAAAAAAAAAAAGAAACCTCCCATTTTTGTCAATGAGAAGTCTTAAATACAAGACTTTTTCTTGTAAGGAGCTAGAACCTTGTGTCCATCTTATCTACAGCCCAAATGGCAGCCCAATATACATTTATTTATTAGTATTTGAGTCTTGAAAGACAAATAGTAGAGGAGTGCACAGGCAAGGCACAAAGAAACTAAATGTTGGTTTGAGCTCTTTGGGATTTATGAGAGAGGAAAAAAGGGTTTTGGGATTGAATTTAATAATTAAACTCCATGCGTATTTCTTATAAGGATCATTTTCTCTTGTAGTGAAGAAGGATATCCTCTCCTTGATCGTAGGTATTTGATTTGCTAAACTACATTAAGTTTTATATGGTCACTTGTTATTTTCATCTTGTTTTATTAATTTTTTCATTAGTGAGCAGGTTATTTCCCTAGAAACTGGCAATTCAGCCTAGTTCCATCCAAGCATGTAAGGGGGTGTTTGCTTTGAGAATATTTTCATTTTTAATTTTTATTTTTTGCAATGCATTTTTATTTCCTTATTTTCAGTTTTAAAAAATATGTTTGGTTTGTAAAATTAAAAATTATTTTCTATTCTATTTTCAACCGGCTTTGACGTGACAGTGTCAACCATTTTCTCTCCTCCCTTATCTTTTTCTTCTGCAATCTGCTGCATCATCTTTCCTCTTCAACCACAACCCCTGCAGTTTCATTACTACTCTCCCAATTGACCCAACACCCATTCTTCTCTTCAACCCCACCATTTCCTCATCGTCTTCCTCTTCCTCTTCCTCACTCACACAAGCAATTCACCCACCTTTCACAAATCTGCAATCCCACTAACCAAAAGGAAGAAATGGACATCAATACACAAAACAAAAGGCAGCACCTCGTCTCAACAGGTTCACACTCCTTTGTGCTCTTATGGCCTCCACAAACTCCATTCTTCTTGGCTATGGTGAGTCATAACTGATTTTTTTTATTGTTATTTTTTATTTTCCATTTCGTGAAATTCTTCAGCACAACATGTGGGAGAATTGAGTAGATGAAAGCAGGAGGTGGTAGATGGCAGTAGAGAAACGTGTGTGTAGAAGAAATAGAAATTTAGGAGAAAAAAGAAAGGGTGACATGAATTACAAGTATGTCATCAATCATTGATAGAAAGCAGCAAAAACGTCTAAAAGACGTTTCCAAATTTTCACCAATTTTTAGAAATATTTCCAATGTTTTCAATAAAAACATTTCCATTTATATTCAACCAAACATACTTTTAGCTTTATTTCCATTTTCAATCAAAATGGAAACAAAAAAAAAAAATCAAACCAAACAGCCCTAAACGATTGGATTCAATCATTGTGAAGATGGAAAGTGGTAGGGTTGTTCACGGGTCGGTTCAGGTAGTTTGGACCGCATTCTGGAAATCGAACCAAAGGTGAATGTGCGGGTTGGTTCAGTTCGATTTGGTGTGAAATAGGGAATGAAACCGAACTAGACCGCATGAGTTGGTTTGGTTCGGTTTGGGCAGTTTTGCGGGTTGAATCGCACACAATTGTTGTCTCATGTAAACCTAATTAACAAGTGGGTACAGAAACTCTAAAATGGCACGAAAGCTTGAACATTCTAACAAAATAACAAATATCCAACTTTTACCATAATTTAATCAAATATCCAACATTCAAAGTTTGAAACATAATAAAATTGACAAACAGCAGTAGTTTAAGAATTTAACCATAATTAAACATCCACCAAATGATCAAACAACAGCTACCAAGAAAGTACCAAGTACAAACAAACTACAAAGTAATATAATCTAGCTACCAAGTACCAACAAACAAAGTACCAGTAGCTACCAAGTAGCAAGTAGCAAGTACCAACAAAGTTACAAACCACCTTGGTGAAATGCTAAGCAATTTTTCAACGCTGAACAAACCAACTTGATTTGAGAGCTAAGCAATTTTTCAGATGGCGAAACAAGCACAATGTCCCAGTCTTCCTTGTGTCAATGTTGAAATTTCTGGCACAGTGATTGCAAGTATAATGCAGCCAATTATCATTTTCATCTGCAGCAACCTTGGTGAAATGGTTCAAAAAATTTGATTTGGGCCTTCTATTCCCTTTCAACTAAACAACAAGAAACATAACATAAAATCAATCCACAGTCAATTAGTCTTAAAGCAAGAAACATAATAGAATTTCAGTCATTCAGACAAGGAAAAAAAATGAAAGAGCATCAGAAGATAGACCTTTTATAAATAAAGTATCAGACAATGACAATCTATTGAATCTCCGTCCCGACTTCACTTTCAGTTACATTTGACAATTCTAGTTCAATAAAATACAAAAAACCAACACAAATATTTCATAAAGTCAGCTAGTTGATAGTGAACTTAAATTGAATAATGTTAAGTTTTCAATCATAATTTCATAAGAAAGAAATTAACCTGATTCCATAGATTGGATTTCATCCAATTGGGTACGAAGATCAATAACTTTTTTGAGAAATTTCAACCAATTTTGGCAACAAACCAAAGCCTCAACAATTGTAGGTGCAAGTGAGCTACGAAATGGGTTAAGAATTCAACCTCCAGTGCTAAAAGCAGACTCAGATGACACTGTAGACACAGGTATGGCCAATATATCCCTTGCCATGTGAGACAACATATAATACCTCAACCTCTTCCCCTTCCACCACTTGAGAATTTCAAATCCATCATAATCATCCTCTACCCCATCTTCCAAGTATCTATCTAATTTATTCTTCTTCACTTCAATCTGTTGTCTTTTCACTATGAATTTAAACTCTGATGACCAGCTATCATCATCATCTACCTCATGGTGTGAAGAAAGGTCTGATAGAGAACTAGAATCACCCGCATCAAGAGGCATAGGAAACTGGAGCCTTTAACTGTCATACAATCTTAGGAAGACATCTTTCAATTTTCCAAAGACTAATTCCCCCATCATCTTGCCATACATCTAGTTGAAGCAAAAATCCAAATATGCTAACTTATATCTAGGATCTAGAATGACAGCCACAAATAAAAGGTAATTGGTCTTGTCACTACTAGCATCTCAATATTTATCAAATTTGGATTTCATGCTTATTGTCATACTATGCAAAACCTCATCATTAGTAGACTTCCATTTCATCAAGGTTCTTGCAATGCAACACAATTTTTAAAAAAATTCATTTGAAGTCACGTTTAAAGAACCAGAAAATGAAATGATTGCATCATAAAAAATCTTTAGGAACTTGGTAAAAACTCGGGCCCTTGCCCAATCTTCTGCAGTGGGAGGCCCCCCCTCGGCACTAAAGTAACACATGTATTATACATCATTATCTTCAAGGCGTATGAAGGCCTTTTCAAACTTTTCAGCTGCATCCAACATTAAATATGTGCTATTCCACCTAGTAGGCACATCCATGCAAATCCCCTGTTTACTAGCTATCTTTGCTTCATCTACCATTCTTTTAAACAAAGCCATTTTCTTAGGGGATGATCTCACATACTTACAAGCAGCCCTAATTTTTTTTATACAACCATCTATTTCTTTTAGTCCATCATTAACAATTAAATTCAATATATGTGCACAACACCTTAATTGCATATATTGGCCATTTAATAATGCTCCACTCCACTCATTAACCCTATTTATCAAATAACTCAGAGCAGTATTATTAGAGTTAGCATTATCAACAGCGACTGTGCCAATATATGTAATCCCCCACTCTTTGATGCATCTTCCCAATTGTTTCCCTATTATGTCACCCCTATGATCATCAACAAGACTAAAAGACAATTTTTTTTTTATTCAATTGCCAATCCTCATTTATGTAGTGAGCTATCACACACATGTAATTTAAATTCGAGTTAAACCCCTTTTTAGTCCTTGAAAAATTCATCGATTGACAAGTTAGTCCCCCAAAAATGTTCACTGACAATTTCGTCCTTGAATTATGGTTCCGTACAACAAATTAGTCCTCGAATTATGTTCGCTGACAATTTCGTCCTCGAATTATGGTTTTATACGACAAATTAGTCCTCAAATTAGTCCTCAACTGAGGACTAATTTGTCGTACGGAACCATAATTCAAGGACAAAATTGTCAGTGAACATAATTCGAGGACTAATTTGTCGTACGGAACCATAATTCGAGGACGAAATTGTCAGCGAATATTTTTGGGGGACTAACTTGTCAATCGTTGAATTTTTCAGGAACCAAAAAGGGGTTTTACTTTTTAAATTCTGAATAGAAGTCTAAGTATCAGTAGTAAAACAGACCCACTGATTTCTAGGTTCTAAGATACTCTTCAACTTATCTCTTTCATTATAATACATCGACATACAACTTCTTGCTATTGTTATGCAAGAAGGAATCTGAAATTGAGGTTGAGCAACTTGCATAAAACCCGTAAATCCTTCATTTTCAACAAACTTGAAGGACAACTCATCTATGATAATCATTCTACATAGTTCAGTCCTACATTCCTCTTGTTTGAATTCTAAAATCCTAAGAGGGTCATTTCCACAACCTTCACCCTCTGGTTTTGTTGTTGCTCCAAGGGTTTTTTGCTTTTTATCCTTAACCTTATATGGATTTTTTATGCAAGCATCTAAATGATTTTTCATACTAGATGTGTCGTGGTTCCTGCTACTGCATGCATACGACTTACTACAATAATTACAGGCAGCCTTCTTCCCATCCTTATCCTTAGTAAAATGGGACCACACAATAGAAACAGGTCTAACGGGTTTTCGTTTCAAGCTTACCTCAGCATTAGCATCCCTAGCTGCAACTTGCTCAGGTTCAACCCCCAACTGAGTTTCAAATTCCAACAAATTCTCTATATCATCTGTAGCAACAGTGCTGATTGGAGGAGTTGGAGCACTCCCCATTCCACTTTGAGTGCCAGCAATCATCATAATTACTGCACAGACTAAGTAAGATCAAACACTAACAACTAATACACTTGCACAAACTAAGTAAGGTCAGACATTCAAGAACAGTCCCAAATTGACTTAAGTCAAATGAACCTTGATTACAACTTGCACCTTTTTGATCTGACTGTGCAAGTTGCTATTTTATACCACTAAGCCACTAACAACTAATTACTGGAAACATTGCTCAACTGATCTCTGACCCTATCACTCATGAGCAAAATAGAACAATATAAGACTAGGACTGAATCTTTAGAACATTTGAATTTCTCAGAAAAACAATGTCAAACATCACTGGAACTAATTTTTAACCACTAAAGATAAGGGAACAGTTCAGTGGAAGGACACGAGAAAACAGAACAAACTGAGACATAATCAGAAAAATTAGAAACATAGCCAAATTCACCCTAAACACTCAACAAATTGACCAGCACTGTAAGTAATTAACAAACAATGAAGAAAGGTACATGATATAGTTTATGTCCCTCCCTGTTATCTCTCTCTAATAGGTATGAAAATGAAACTGTAATGTTTACTCAAGGCATCATATAAGTTAGTTCCAATAAATTGAAACTTAACTCATTTCAAGACAAGTTAGACCTACAAGAGGACAAGTTTTCCAGCATGATATACTAGCCAAATTTTTTTAAGAGAACTTAAGTTCAATTTTTTATATTCTCATTCCCAATAATGATCACAATTTTATCCATCTAGTTCTGTTTCAAGGTCTATATAGATCTAGGCATCAACAGCAACAGTCAATAACACTTTGTAGAAAATTTAGTAAATTTAATTTACTATCCAGTATCCACACATGATCTATTCCATATGCTCTATTCAAACTCATATCTTATGCTATAAACACCAATCATCATATAAATTGACATATTCATGTGCCCTATGTTCTGTAATTTTGTAATGAGTCAATGACTCAATTTGGTGAACTTCATATTTCTTTTTATGAACACAAGAAACTATATTAGAAGACAAGACAGGATGAAACAGTACAAAGTCAGAAGATAAGACATCCTATGAATCAAATGCAAAAGAGAATAATGCTAAACAGAACTAGGAAAACACATTAGAAAGGTAAAACCCTTCAATCCCTCTAAATATTAGACAAACAAACCCCAAGGCAGGAGGTTACATATGTCTTTGAAGAATCTTGTATTTTGCTCCAACCAAAGACACTAGATGACTGCAAACAGTATACGATATCATAACACCCTACCCTCCTAAGTCCTAACTACACCCAAATGCTCTAAAATATCTGAAGAATAACCATTCCAAGGATGCAGAACAAACCCAAGATTTTCCATAAACCCTCAAAAATTTGATTCATATATACCACACAGCAAAGTGATGCAAGAACAAATGCTCACTAATCTCAGAACTAGAAAAACATGTGACACATACACCAACCAAAAACAAACTGTTAACTAGTAAAAGTTAACTTCATATTCAAAAGATAAGTGACAGCTTCACCATAAAATTAATAGAATCTTTTAAGCAGCAACACAAAAAAATTAAAAGGGACTCAAATTCAACAAGAAGAAGCAAAAAAACATACCTTCAACGAGCCTTGCAAGACCAGAAGTAACACGAATAGTTTCCTTCCTGTATCAGAAGTATCTAATCATGCATTACATGAGAACCTATGAGAACCCATTTGCAACACACAGAAGAAAGTCAAGAAACACATAAAGGAACTAGTTGAAACCCTTCCATTAATAATTCAGTAAATTTCTTATGCCATGTCATGCAACAACAGAACAACTATCAAGAATTAAAAATTTCTATACAAGCTTTAGTTTAATCTTCTAGCTACAAATAGATAGCCATATGTCAAAATTAAGAAATTTGAAAAAAAACAAGACATACCATAAACAAATATTAACCAAAATCCACAAAGATTTCCAATGCAAATAGAATATTTTAATCGGCAGCAGATTGCAATTAACATAAGCATTAAAAGGGACTAAAACAGAGAGCTAGCCTGGAACGAACCAGACATTGTTGATAGTTCCCCAATCCCATTGTAAATTCATAAGACAAACACCCCCCACCCCAATTGTTGCTCAAAGCCTCAAACAACATCAGTCAACATGTCCCATACTGAAGCCCTAAATTTATTTACAAAAAGAACCCTAATCGAAACCCTAATAAAAAAAACCCAATGGAATGAACCAGACTGCAAGAATTCAGTTGTTCCAAAACAAAAAGGAATGTACTAATTCAAATTATCAACAAATCAGAAACCCATTTGCGTGTATGTCACTCTAATCTAAAAAGGAAAATAGAATTCAAAATTTATTGGGAAAGTGAGCACATATCCATTAGCCCAACATTTATAATCACAAACACAAATCCATAAGAAAAGCAAACTCAAAAAGCATCACTTATAATTATAATCCAAGCAAATCAAAGATAAAGCGAAATGTGAAACTAGAATGAACCAGAAAATGAAATTAACATACATTCAAATACAAAGGTAAATTTCATAATTAAAAAGATGACCAACTATTAAACTCCCAGGAACCCTAATTGAAACCCTAATCAAAAAACCCAATGGAATGAACTAGAAAATGAAATTAACATACATTCCAATTCAACTGACCAAGGAAAATTCAGAATTAAAACCCTAATAAAAAAACCCTAATCGAAACCCTGACAAAAAAATCTAATGGTATGAACCAGAAAATGAAATTAACATACATTCAAATTCAACTGACGAAGGAAATTTTAGAATTACAAAATGACAAACTATTAAACTCCCTACCTTACACACACCAAGAGAGGAAGCTATGAACATCCACCAACAGCACGTCCCACACTGAGAGAGAAGATACCAACTAAGAGAGCTTTATGTGATAGAGAAGAGACCAGAGACAAAGGAGCACCGAGAGAGAAGACAAGAGAGGTGAGGTGAGTGAGAGTAGAGAATAGAGAATAGAGAGACAGAGGTTAGGTTTTTGGTCCTTGGTATCGAAATTTCTGGAATGGGGGAGAAATGAAGACCACCTATTGAAAAACTCATTTAATCAGGCCACCATATCTATAAAATGACGTTTTTCCTTATACTGTGGGTCGGTTCGGTTTGTGATGCGGGTTGAATATCAAAACCCGTGGACCGAACCTCATAAGTGCAGGTTTACTATTCCGAAATCGAACCGAACCATTGAATTATGGGTTGGGTTGGTTAGGTTGACCCGCCCCATGAACACCCCTAGAAAGTGGTATCATCCAATAGTATACATGGAATGAGTTTATACAATGGTTTTTGCATCTGTCATGGTTACTGCCTTACATGGTTAAGAACAAATTGCTTTTCTAGTCACATGTTAATCAACATCAATCTTAAAGGAGGCCATTTGTATAAGCCCCTAGAGAAAACCTATAGTCACTTAGATATTCACAATGTTGTTAGGATTTTCCTTCCCATCAATGCTCGAGTGGTAGGTCTCTTCAATAAGAAAAATTAAATAGAATACATGTGCTCTAGCCTACGCTGCCTATAACTAATTTATTTGTTCACAACAAGAAAGAGAAAAAGGTTGGTAAATACTTCATAAGTTAGAGACTTGTTAGGATTTTGATTAGTATCACTACAAGAAAATTGCTGAATTCCAACAGAATTTTTCAGTTGGAATTTTGAATTTCAACAAAAATTCCAACGGAATCTGAGTTGTTAGAAAAAAGCCAAAAATTTTAACAAAACTTTAAATTCTAACGGTAATTTTAACGGAATCATACCATTGGAATCCATTTTAAAAAAAAAATTCTCACGAACTGATTTTTTAATATATTTTAAAAAATATAAAATTTCAAAAATTAATTTTTGGTTTTTGAAATTTCCGTTAGAATTTCTTAGGTTTTTTTTTTTAAAAAAAAAGTAAACTCCTATATAATATTTCTTAAAAATCAAAATATACCATCTACAAATATATTTTTCATGAAATAATTTTTATAACACAAATATCCAATTCATTAAATAATTCCTATGAGTTAATAATGTATTGAGTACAAAAATTTAAATCTCAAATAATTACATTAAGTCAAAATTCTGGCATATCTCAATCTGTCTCCTCAAGTCAAAATTCTGATTTTGAACTTCCTCATCTATTAAAGCTCTTTCCAATGCACTTCGCAAAATCCTCTCTGCTTCAAGCAATGCTGATTCTTTTGACTTTGTGAGTCGTTCCAAAGCTTTCTTGTCTTCTTGTAGTGCTGTAATCTAAAAGGCCAAAAAGGATGCTAGTATTATCAGTCTGCGCAATTTACTAATATTGTTGGGCATGGTTCTAAGAAATACTAATACCACTTCAGCAACATTATTGAATATCCAATAATTCATGTAAATAGACATATCTCAGAAGGTACCATTTCAAAAGTGCCACACACCTTGTGACCACTGCAGGGCTGCTGCAAAGAGTGTCGATGTCAGTAGCAAAAACATGAAACTTGAATTGCCACATAATGTTTAAAAGAACTAATAAAGAAAAAGAAATAACTAACAATGTAACAAGAAGAAACAAATATATATATATATATATATATATATATATCATTTCAAAATATCAAAATCTGCATAAATAAAATTAATTTTGACAGGCTACAAAGGTGAAAAGTTCATTTGGGAGATCTTAAATGCTTATAATCCCTAGAATAAGTTGAATATGATAAATGCCAAACAGTAACAGTGCTAAAGCCTTAACTCCACACTAGTACAACATGTTCAGCCATGATGACAGAAAAGGGGAAAAAAGAATGTCAGTACTGTTTGACTTAAATCAGGAAATTTTTTTATTATCTTAAATCATTACACATTACCAACAGATGCATACTCCAGATGATTCAGAAGGCCACAACAAGAGAATTGAGATTTTTGTTCTTAATTTGAATAGCTAATCGAAAGCCCATAGGTCCTTTCTTCTTACCTTTGTTTTCCACCTAAAAATGCTGGGGAATATTATAGACTGTTTTCATAGTGGAAAGGATCTCAAGCAAAATTTGCTTTCAATCTTGTCTTTTTAGGTGCCTATTAAGAGTATTATAAATCATGAGCTGTAATTATGACTCTGTAGTCACTAGGCTATTCATTTAGGGAAATTTGGTGGCTCAAAGCTATCAAAGGCAGATTATTAACGTTGAGCCATTCAAGGCACTAATGCCAGTAAGTCGCCACTGAAACTCATGTGCTTATTGTTATTTCCCATTTTAAGCAAATTTCAATATATATAAATTTTTTATATGTCTAAACTGTGCATAAATGTATATTGACTCCCAATGAGTATGTATTCAGCATGACATCTATATAAAGACAAGTAGCACTTGTTACTGCCCAATTAGCATTGATGTATGTGTTGAAATATCATGAGACACATAAATAATAGTTGTTTCACAATTCATCTTCGATCATGTGTTTCAAATTAAACTCACATAAAGGACACTGTATCTCAACTACATACTTGTCTGTGAGTAAGTCTCTCCAACCAACTCAAACCAATTTCCTTTCAGCCTTCCCCTTGCTTGTCTACTGCTTTCTGTCTCAACAGGATTTTTGGAATTGGAAGCATAAGAGTGAATAAGTTATTTAGGCTAAGTTGTTTTGTCCACAGAATCAATAAATGATTTCTTTATGTACACCTATGAACTTCATAAAACCGCACCATAGGCAAGACTAGGGTTTGAAATTTAATCATTTAAAGGGACCCCAATCTGAAGACTGGCAAAATCTTTTATTGGCTTGGGCCCAAAGCGCACGCATGATTGAGGTCTAAACTCCACTATGCCACTCTCTCTTCAATTATACACACTTCAATAGAGAAAAACATCAGACTGCTGGGAATTTTAGTCATCAATCTAACTAACAGTTGTCACAAATTCTGAAGAACTGTATCTCCATGCAAATTCCAATAAAGAGTACCAAGTTACTTGTTCTTGAATAATGCTATTCATAAAGTATAATTTCAGCAGCTGCCTGTCCCCAAATAACTTTAGGACCTATGCCAGCACATTACCATTGAATCATTTATCCTTTAAGAAAATCCAGAACCCATTTCTTGTCCAAATCCTTTCATTCTAGGAATATCTCACCAGATGTTTATTATTATGCCATACTTGCATGTATTTGACAGATAATAAGGCATTTCAAAAAGTTGTTATTGCTAATAGGAAAAGAAGGCACGATTCTTCTTTTATCCAAGGTAAAAAAAAAAGGAAAAGAAGGCAAGTCAAAAGTTAATCTGTTAGCCTACCACAACTGGCAAACACATAAAACCCAAGTATACAAATAATCATTTTATGAACACATAAAAATCTTCCAAGAGTAATTTATCACCTGAAGTTGTTACGTGTCTCCTGAATACAATACCACATATGTCAAAGGTATAATTTGACCCACAAAAAGTTCTTAGCTTTTAGTACACCACTTAAGCTAGATTATAAGGATTCATTCCACAAGCTTAACTGTATTTACTGATTAAGATTCTTTGATTCTCCCACTCAAAAAAAATGAGTTCACCTATTATTGTATTCCTTTGCCTAAAGTAAACTATAGAATAGTATAGAATAAGTGAGTTTAAGCAATTTAGAAAATGTCACCAAGTATCCATTGTCAACAAATAAATGCAATGAATACCTGCGCTCCTTCTCTGCGATAGTATGTTCCAGAATCGCATTATAAGCCAAGTCTATCGTTGCAAGGGCAGCCAGATAGTCCTGCCAATCATCAATTTGAATCATGAAATTGGCAAAATTTAAGCCCAGTGATCAGCTATGAATGCTTCTTGATATCCAAACAATTATGTGAACTTTACAACATAATTATTTGAACAACTAAGCATACTTGATAAGCAAATGTACCTATGTTCAGCAAGATACCCAAAGAACCATAGAACACTTCATGAAGTACAGACAAAATAAACCGAAGGCAATCACTGCCTGAAATGTTATGAATAGAGAAAAAGGGGAAGAGGGAAAACTAAACTTAGTTCTACCCATTAAAAACAGAGAAGTCACAAGTCAGCAGCTAAATAATTAATTGAGAGACAATACCTTGATTGGACCTTAAGAACCCAAATTCTGTTTCTCCTCATTCCTTGGTTTTCCTCAGTAATCACATAGACAACAAACAAAATCTAGCACGGAACCCCCAAAAGTAAATAAAACCCATTATGCAAAATCAATTCAAAAATTAAATAAAACTCAGAAAATGAAATCTTGATGTAAAGTTGATGCCCCTAAATTATTCAACATCAAGACTAGATCCATATCTTCAACTGGCAATTCACCTAGCATTCTACTTCAGTTTACGTGAAGCTAGAGAAAACTGATCACAGAAAAGTAAAGGAGACAAAATGTTACAGAAAACAAGAGAACAGAGTACTGTAAGATTACCATAACCATCTTCGACTAGAAAATTGAAGGTGTGGTGGTCACAACTGTAGGTGAACTTGTTATTGGAGAAAGGGAGTTTCTGGAGACACTGAGCAGTAATCGCTAAGAAGTTCCCAGTGAACTCGGTGTACTCAGCTAAGACCATGGTCCCCCGAGCTACGAAGCTGTATATAAACGACTCCTGACTCATTGCTCCAGCAACTGAGGCCACTTGGAACTCAGAGAGGGGGAGAGAGAGAAAGAGAAAGACACAGCAAGAGAGCTTGGTCTGAGTTCTACGTTAGCAATTTCTAGCGCGAGATGCTGATTTCTGAAGATCTAGTCGAAGAAGAGTGGCTAGGGCGGAAAGAGAAATGTAGAGTTAGGGATTTCAGCGACAAAGGGAAGTTTGAGGTTTTAGAAGAAAGTGAAATGCGGAGGGGAGGAGCGGAAAGTGTTTTACAAAATTCCAACGGCAATAAAATGTAAATTATTGTTGAAAATACTGTTAGAATTAACAAAAAAATTTAAAAAAAATTTAGAAAAAATTCTAACAGTATATTTTGTTGAAATATTCCATTGGAATTCTTAAAAAAAAAGAATTTTAGATATTTTTAACAGTAATTTTGATAAAAAATTTTAACAATAATGAATTACTGTTAAAATTTTAACAAAATTTGTTCTATTGAAAAATTGTCTTTTTGTTGTGGTGTATGCCTGCCACATGGGATGGAACTTCATACCCCGCCCAACGGATTTCATTATGAGATTGGCAGGCCTATGCAAATATTGGGCCTTGAGAAATTTGATAAATCTCAAGGGTCAATCTAAGCACGGACACCACAGTTTATTGTTGTGTTCTTGTGCTTGACACACTGTTGACATATATACAATTATGACAGCTTTAAATTGAGTTGAACAAACAACAAAGGTTAGGCTTGAGTAGAAGAGGTTTTGGTCGCTTAAGTAAGTGATCTCGTATTCGAGCCCTTGTAGATACAATAAATTTTCTTAGAAAAAGTCTTCATTTTAATAGCGTGTCCAACCGTACTATAAAAAATTAGTCCTATGCGTAACTTAAGAATATATTGAAAAATCAAAAATATTGAGTTGAATAGGACTTGTATTTTTTTAATTTCTTTTAGAAAAAAATTGTTTTTTTGTAATAAAAAACTTGAAAGAATTGAAATATAATATAAATATTTAATTTTTTGATAAAATAAAAATTTACTTAAAATTTTATTTGTATTATTTCTTACATTTTTTAGTATTTTTCGTATTCCATATCTTGTGTGGTATCGTGTCCCATGGACTGGTACTGTTTAGGTTTTAGTAGCAAATATTAAATAGTTTTTTTTTTTTTTTTTTTTTTTTTTTTNGGGTTGACATTTGACACACCAAAATAAAAAAGTAGAAATATTTTTTTCATAAATAAAAATAAAAATGATAATGATAATTACTAAAATAAAAAATGATTATTAAGCATGATATAAAAATCACTTGTCACTCTGACTAAGAATCACATGATAATTAATGGCCATTATGTGATATCTAATAATAATTTTTTATTTTGATAATTTTCACTTTTTTATTTTTATTTTTAAAATATTATATCCTTTACATTCCTTTTTCGTAATTTTCTTTATGTTATATTTACTATTTTTCACTATTTCTTACTTCGTGGGTTTAAATTTAATTTATAACTTATACTTTTAAGTTCTTACAAATTTATCTCCAATCACATTAGATCGGTGTAGAAACTTTTATAGG
This sequence comes from Cercis canadensis, assembly GCA_003255065.1. Lineage (NCBI taxonomy): Eukaryota > Viridiplantae > Streptophyta > Magnoliopsida > Fabales > Fabaceae > Cercis > Cercis canadensis. Next base: position 77,634 of record QAOA01007002.1, read on the forward strand.
GCTCAAATTTTTAATATACATATACGTCACCTTATTGTATTAGAGACTACAAAACAAAAACAATTTATGCCCTTTTAAAATGTTAAAAAGTATTGAATATATAACATTTGAATTGTGATATAATTACTTTTTAAGGTCAAAGCATATTATTAATCTCTTTAACAAAGATTTATAGTAATATTTATAAATTATCTACTACGAAAAACTATTAGCAGTAAGAATTAAACCTAGACCTTATTAGTAAAATGCTTTAATCATTACTAGCTGAATCAACTTCTATTTGCATAAAAATATTTGAATTATGAAATAATCAAAATACATTTTAGTATTATATAATTATTATTTTCATATATATAACTATGATGTATAAAATATATGATTATTTTTTTAAGTATATGATTCTTATCTTTAAATATATTTTTTGGTTTATACTTAATGTATCTTCATACCATTTAGATATAAAATTAATCTTTGTTGACTTAGCTTGTTTCTATTGAACTAACACCTTGTTGGTTATTATTTTTAAATATAAATGTATTAATCATATATATATAAATAAAATATAATTATGTAATGCTTAAAAATATTTTAATCTGTTGTTTCACACACATGCTGTTTATGCAAATAATTTTTCCAAAACTTTGTACTTTTTCTTGTCCTTATTTTTAATTAATTAAATATATTCATTTGACCATGAGAATTGAGAAGAGTTCATGTTAGGAAGGAATACTGAGGAGTTGGGACATGGGACGGCAGCCTAAACCAACCAAACGAATGCCGCCTGAGACCCAAGTGCAGAGTTACTCAACAACCCCACCTACCATTCTCTGAGCATAAAGCATATATCTAACTTTATCTCTTTTCTCATTTCCTGTATGCAATTGTGCAAATGGAGATGCCATTGCCAAGTGCGTGGGACCACTTGGTGAAAGAGGCATTGGCAAGGCTAGAGTCTCTGAAAGTTCTTCGATCTTTGAGACCCATTTACCTTGGGGAAGAAAAACAACGAATACCCATTGAGAATGACGTATCAAACTTGGATAAACACGAGGAAGATGAAATGGAATTCGAGGTGTTCGATGAAATGCAGCAATGGGACCGGTCCTCTGTGGAAGTACAGATTAGTGAAACAACATTTCACAGATGGATGCACGACACTCCAAGCTCTGGTACCCATTGGAGTTTTTCTGTTTTTTTAAGTCTAATTAACATATTTTATGTAGTTTTATAGATATGTAATAGTGTTTTCAATACTTTTATTAATGCATTTCAGCTGAATTGGCATCATTCGTGTTGATGCTGAATATGGTTGTATTTGCCTTGTTTTGTCAATTCTGTTCTGATTGACAGTTAAAAAATCACTATTTTTTTGGTATGTTTTAGGTGATGAGATTGTTGATAGTGCAGTTGCTGGTAATGAAGCGAAAGTATATCATAAGAAGTTTAAGAAGTTAATTTTGTTTTCCGGAAATGATTATCTAGGCCTGAGTTCTCATCCGACAATTGGAAAGGCTGCTGCAAAGGTGTGCTTGGTGATCTTCCCTTTTATAAATTTTGAGTAGCTTTGTCTCCTCTTTTTCTGTATTTTAGTCCTGTTCTGTTTTTCCTGTTCCTTTAGAATTCTTGGCGTATGGGCATTGTAACCATTGTTGTAAATCAGGTCGCCCAAGAACATGGAATGGGACCAAGAGGTTCTGCTCTTATTTGTGGATATACCAATTACCATAGGGAGCTAGAGTCATGCTTGGCAGATTTGAAGAAGAAAGAGGTACATACTGTCTCTGCTTTGTCTTTGACCTTGTAGTCTGATAGCAGAACACTTACTAGATCATATGATTCAGCTATTGGATGATTGAAGACTAAAATGGTGCTTACTGGACAATTTGATTTGAACTTTGAGATCATCCTTTTGTTCTAGTGCGAGCATTACTTGATCTTAGCGTTAATTATGATTAGTGAATATTCTGCCATTCTGGAGCCAAAAAAGTTGTTGAAAAGATTCATTTATTGATGAGGGCAACAGTTTTGCATAACTTGACTAGACTGGTTATGTTTGTACTATTAATTAGTCAAAGCCCTGAGAATTAGTTTAATCTACTTTTGGAGGTTAATACTTGGCATGACCTACCTATAAAAAGTTATTCAATAATAATGTATATTGTTTTGAGACTTCCACTACCATTTTTGTTTACTTGCAAACATGACTTCAATTATTGTTATTGAATCTAATTCAGAGTTGCATGGTTTAAATAATACCACCAGAATCCTTTATATTCTTTTAGTCCATCCCCCTCTGATTCTAATGGATTTATATTTGTGTTATATTCTTGTAAGGCCACCTATTAATTAATGAAGTGAAGACAGGACCCATTTGTGAAAATAATTTCGGACTGTATCAAATGCTGACACATTTTTGGTTTAAAATCCATGCTATAGGATTGCCTTCTTTGTCCCACAGGGTTTGCAGCCAATATGGCCTTGATGACAGCAATAGGAAGTATTGGTTCTCTCTTAGCTGGGAAAGGAACGCCTTTGGAGGATGAAAAAATTGCCATATTTTCTGATGTGCTAAACCACGCATCAATAATTGATGGTATTCGTCTTGCTGAGCGGCAAAAAAGCATAAAAGTGTTCATCTACAGACACTGTGATATGTCCCACCTTAATGCACTCTTGTAGGTTTTAACTTCTGTCTATAATTTGTGTATTCTTGTGTGGATTGTCTTTTACATTTTTCTCCTTTTCATACAGTCTCTACATCATATTCACATTGTATTGACATCTTTGTTTTTAACAGATCAAATTGCAAATTGAAAAGGAAAGTTGTCGTGACTGATAGGTTAGTCATTTTTTCTGCTATGACTTTATTTTTTATTTCTGTCTTGCATGATCTGCCTGAGAAAAGCATTGATAGGTGAAAAAGCTGTTAATTGTTGTAAATCACTACAGTAATATATGAAAAATTATCTTTGTATATATCCTTGAGCAATATCCTCATATCTTGTAGATTCAACAGTACAATTTTGTCTTTCTACATGATATTCCTTGACACTCTACAGGGTTGACAAAATTTTTGAAGCATATAAAGAACCAGTAGTAGATATGTCTATGGTTTATATGCTTTTTTGTTGGATTCTGATTCTTCCCTCCTGTTTTCAAGAAAGCAATTACTGAGTTTTTCTTCCATTCCTGCCTTTGTATATTTCTGTCAAGTACATACAAAAGAGTTTAAAATATACATTTCTTAAATTTGAAGAAGTAAGTTGATCGAAGGGGTATCTTTAATGTATCTAATAAAGTTTCACAATACCTTTTTTAAACAAGTATTTGGACCCTGGTTCAATTGAGAATGGTGTAACTCTTGATGATCTTACCTGATCAAATAACTTCTTATAAAAGGTTATTTTCAATAATCTGCAGTAAAATTATAAAAGTTTTTTTTTTTTCTTTTTTTTTTTCATCTTGCTCAGTAAATTGTGTCTGACAGCATAACACTAGCTATTGTATAATATTGTTGATATTTTCTTGTATTCTGGAACTGTATTGTACATTAACTTAATATTCTTGATTGGATACAATCAATTGCAATTGATATGGAGTTCAGGAGTTGTATGCATATGATGTACATGAGGACAGCTTCCAATGCGGTGATAAATATTAGATTTTTAAGTACATATTTTGAGCAATTTTCCTGATATGATATTTTTGTTATGAAGAATCACCTTCTGATCAAAATCTAATTAATTTCCAAGAAAAGGCATGTAGAATGAGAAGCCTTAATTCTTTGTATATAAGGTGTGTCAGGAAGAGCAAATCTGTTGCGTGTACATCATCTGCATTGATTTCATAAAAGTCAAAGTTATTTTCTTGGATAGAAGTCAAGGTCTTCCAAATTATGCAGCATTTACGCTAGTTTGTCATAGTTGATGATTTTGAGCAATCTCATCCTAGTTATAACCACAAGAATAATAATTATAATAATAAAATCCATATCATCTATATTTATTGCAATATAAAAGATGCTTTTTCGCTTCAGAATTTCATGTCTCACCAACTTTACTTGATCCTTGCTGAAGATCAGTGTGGCTAAATATTATCAGTGTCTAGATATCAGAAATTGAAAAAGATGTTACAATTGTTTTGATGTTAATTATTTCTTCTTAAAACTGTTGCATAATTTTTTATATGCTTTTCTGTATACATTATGGTTAATTTGATTTATTACAGCTTGTTTAGCATGGACGGAGACTATGCACCAATGGTTGACATTGCAAACCTTCGCAAGAAACATGGGTTTTTGTTAGTCATAGATGATGTAAGATTTCTTGAACTGTTTTAGTTGATATCTTATTGTCTGCTTGAAGCCTATCATATGCTGTCATGCTCATAGTTGTGATTTATGGACTATGATTAATACTTAGGCATAAAGGAAGATAAAAATCATAGTTGATATCTTATTTCAGTATTTTTTTTTTAAAAAACANAGTATTTTTTTTTTTAAAAACAATTTTCACCACTTACTCCCCGATATAGTTTTCTTGGTTGAATATTTGTGAAACACATGAAAAGATGGTTTCTCCCTGCTTACCTCCTCTGATACAGCTAAAAAGGCATCAACATAAATATCTGAGCCTTTTTATCAATAAAAACAAAACCATAAAGATGTAAGTTTTTCCAGGCTCATGGGTCATTTGTTTGTGGCAAAAATGGTGGTGGTGTTGCTGAGGAATTCAATTGTGAAAAGTACGTTGACATATGCATAGGTACATTAAGTAAAGCTGCAGGTTGCCATGGAGGATTCATAGCATGCAGGTAACTCTTTGAATTCACTTGTTTCTCATTTATTGATAATGATCATAGCTATAAGTAGAATTTAGGTTGGGCATGCTGGAAGTTGAGATTATCTCATGTTGCATTGCTTTTTTTGGTGGAAAAGGAGGCATGGTTCCCCTGCAGAGGGAAGGGTTTCACCACCTAGTTTCTTTCGCCAGTAGAAACTTGATATAGTCCTTTCTACTTGTAACATAATCTTTTTTTTTTTTTTTTTTTTTNTTATTTTTTTTTTTTTTTTAATATCCTCTGTACTATTTTAGCCACAACAGAATGTAAGTTTCACCAATGGTTTGTCCTGTATATTTAAAAACATGATGAAATAGTGAATGGTGTTATTCTGTGAATTCTTATAGCAAAACGTGGAAGCTATTCATACAGTCAAGGGGCCGTTCATTTATATTTTCAACTGCCACACCACTCCCAGTTGTTGCTGCTGCTCGCGGTGAGCTCCTGTGTTCTTTCAATTAGAGTAATAAACTTAGATATAAGGTTTTCCCTAGTGTGAAGCTCAAAATAGAATTTTCATTAGCATTTTTTACTCTTTTAGTTGCTGGTATTTATTACTATTTCTAGTTATTGACTGTGCATCATCCATCCTTCATATTTATAAAGGTCTGGGTATGGTGTAGCTTGTGGCAGATTTCTGATCAAGTCACTAATGCAAAACTCACTTCTAAGATCGACACATTTTAATATGATGTAAAGGCATAAGGGCTTGGTAGAACTTGGGTTTAAATGGATTATTGTCTACCTTTCTTGGACTAGTTTTCAATGCATAGTTTGAGGATTGATGTATAACTTGTTTATCTTGCAGCCTGTCTAAACTTAACCTTATTGTGCCTTGTGTCAATTACTTGTTTGTTGAGAACCTGAGTGCAATTTTACAGCTGCTGTTCAAGTGGCAAAATTGGAGACATGGCGTAGAAGGGCCATATGGAACCGAGTGGAAGACTTTCATGCTCTTACTGGAATCCCTGTTACGAGTCCCATTATATCCCTAATTGTTGGGAGTGAAAGGAAAGCACTGCAAGCAAGCCGGTATCATCTCTCTCTCTCTCATTATTTTGGTAATTTATGTTGCCAGCATTTTCAATCATTTTGGAACAGGTATTTGTTGGAATCTGGCTTCCATGTGACTGCAATCAGACCACCGACTGTGCCTCCTAACTCATGCAGGTTTAGGTCCTATATTTTCTTGAATTGCAATCTGATAGTTAAATAGAATTGATTCTCAGTTGTGAAAACAAAAACAAAGAGAGAGAAATATTTTACCTGTTATCGTGGTAGTTGATGTGGCCCTTATTTGCTTTAGGCCTCCTCCCTCTTTTCTGTCTATCACACACATGAAGTTCACTGTTAATATAATTCACAGTTCATCAAATCTCTTTTCTAGTTGCAATAACCTGTATGAAAACTTGCATTTTCAATTGTTATCCTGAGTATATTTCCAGTTCTATGTTGACTGTATCCATATTCCATATGTTTTGTTTAGGGACATGGAAAGTAGCACTCTATGCATTGTTTTCTGATTAAAGCTGAAGTTATTTAATCTGTTGATTGTCATGGAATGTGGATGGGAAAGGAAACATTAAGTATCAGATGTCTTGGAATATGAACTGTTCGGACGAATTCATGTTTAAAACCATGTGGAATGGGAAGCTAGACTAATAAAGCATTTTTCTATTAAACTTTAATGATTGTGGATTGATTTTGTAACATTAGTTTATTTCAAGGCCTCGGCTCACTTTTACTGCCAAATATGTTGTAGGATTTAAATACCATGTTTGAGGACAAGTATTCCTGGATTTCTTTTGCTAGTTTATTAGTATACAATGATGACCTAGGTTAACGCCTCAAATAAGCAGGATTTTTTGTCAATTACATCAGTCTATTTTTGTCTATATATTCTTATAAAAATCTATCATTGATGTTGAATTTGCATATTGTTTTCTTGTGCACATCTGTAATTTTCTTTTCCATCTTTCTCACTTAGGCTACGAGTAGCTCTAAGCGCAGCCCATACTAGGGAAGATTTGGAAAAGCTCACTGCTGCACTTTCTTGTTGCATCAATTTCCGAGACACTGGCATCTATAGCTCCAATGGATATGCAAGACTGTAGTAATTGCTTCTTCCAGGATTTTGTATTAGCTTTCTACCATATCAAAAAATTAGTGAGTCATTAATTCTTTTATGAGCAATTTGAGTAATCTATTTACACCCTGTTTAGCGGGTGATTCTTCTTTTCTCATGGTATATCAAAACTAATAAATAATAGTTCTAAATATTTCATACCTGTCAAAATCCCATTCAATTGAGATTCTGATGCCAGAGCTTTGAGGTCAAGCTTAGCTTAGAAAATATTGAAGATATAAATTGAACAACTAAACTTCATAATATTTTACTTCCAACTAATAATTAAATTTAAAAGGATGATGTTAACTCTTCTAGGAATGAGCATCCAAACAAACCTTTTATTAGAACTTGGTCTGCATCTGCAGTATAGCAAGGGAAATGTGATTCTTAGGCAAGCACTGGTTAAAACTTGAAAAGAAACAGAATTAAGATTGATTAAGCTTGGATGTTCATCATGCTAGCATTCACATACTAGGCAGATGCCGCAGACCCTTGCTGATACACTTGCAGTTCTAGCATGCAAAAATAGCTCGTCCAGACTAGTACACCAACAATGTTAATTTAGGAATTTGTTTAAAACTGAATAAGTTAAGTAGTCCTGTAAGTAATTAAGTGCCAGGGTAAAATACTCTCCTCATAACATATTTGTTATTGACACCAAAACCCAGTGTTAAGTTTTGAAGTCAAACATGTATACGGTATACCATAGCACAGAGAACATATTTCATCTTGTTAACTTCTACATGCAGACCAAATCACCAGACAAATCGTATCATTACATGGTATTTTTTTGGAGAACAAGTTTGTCTACCATAGCTGTTGCTTGACTCTTGTTTAAGAGAGACTACAGTCTTCTACTGACCTAAACCCTAAACATATATACTCTACTTACAATCAGAAACTACTTGTATGAATAGAGTTTTCTGGTTGACTTTCGGGACCAAACCTCGTGCATTCATCACAGTGTCACATGGTGTTTTCTAACAATTTATTCATAAACTATGCTGGTTACGCTTCCTTATTGTATTGCTTATACATGTTCTCCTCTTGCCTCCTAGCACCATGATTTAATGTCTATCAACTAGGCAGCCCTCATGGTTTATGGATGATGTTGGTTACTAGCTAGTTATCTGCTGTGAAGTCAATATGAAGGAAACATGTGAGATGTGAAAACATCAAGTTTCACCTCCACAGGCTTCTTTGATTTCAAATGGGGAACTATGTTGGCCATTTTATCAGAAGGCAGGGTATCCACTCTCATTGACCTTCTCTTTTCTTGAGAGACAACTCTTAGACAATACCATTTGAGCTCTCATGGCCTCTTGTCTCTTACTAGACCCCATCATATAGCTTCTTCAATGATCATTTAGTTAGGGTATTGGTTTCAAGAGACCCTTCATAATTCAATAAAACAGAATCTGTCAGCAATTAAAACTTCGACAAGCATAAGGTTTTGGCCTGCACAGCTATAAAAACTCTTAGTTTTTCTTCAATAAATTGGGGCATACAGTCTCATAATTTTCTGATCTTTGATTAGGACATCCAAGATAGTACCATGTGATTCTCCACACTCATGTCTCACCAGAACCCATTTGGATGGCCCTTAATCAATAATTTGAGTACTAAATGCTTTCCAAGAGCCCTCTCTTTATCTATATATATGCAAGCCATGGCTGCAGTCACAAGCAAGTCAAGTCCTGTGCCTTTCTAAACAATCAAATACCTCACATACTAGTCCTTTGAAATCATTCTCTTGTTCTTCACCAAAAAGAAAATCAAATCAATGGATTTCCGCTTGCCGGGTCTGCAAAGGTGTGCCAATGTCCGAAAGGGTTATCTTGCAGTTTATGTAGGAGAGAACAAAAAGAAGCGCTTTGTAATTCCCATATCATACTTGAATCAACCTTCATTTCAAGATTTGCTGAGTCAAGCTGCCCAAGAATTTGGATATGACATCCAATGGGTAGCCTCACAATTCCTTGCTCAAAAGATCAGTTCCTGGATATCACTTCTCACTTCATGGGTCATAAAGGAGAAGGCTGACATGTAGATGGTCAATGATCAACTCATTTTTGTAAAATTGACACAGTCTAACATTGTAAACTTTTTCATCTTTCCTTTCTGCCTTGGAAGTGGAAAGATGTATCTTGACAGCAAAATGTATGAACAGAGATTATTGCAGTTTTCTTTCATTTTTCTTTCCATAAATTCCAATCAATTTTGATAATCACCATGATTTAATAGCTATCAAATAAGTGTGCCGCTCACAGTCTATGGATGATGTTGGTTACAAACCATGTCTACTAAATGGATTAGCTATAGTACAAAGCATACTATAAACATTAGGTTTCACCTCCATAGACTTTGATTTCAAGTGGGGAAATCTGTTGGCCATTACTTCAGAAGGAAGGTATCCACTCTCATTCAACTTCTCTTTGATTGTGAGACATCTCTGAGACAATACCATGTGAACTCTCATGACCTCTTGTCTCTTAGTAGATCCCATCATATGGTTTCTTCAACAATCATTTTCGTAGGGTATCAGTTTCCAGAGAGCCTTAACATCTCTATATATTGTCATTCTTGAGTTCACAAGCAACACAAAAGCATTTGTATCCCAAAACATCAAATTTTTTTTATAGTTTCACATCATCTGGTTTAGACAAAGATAAACCAATTATGGGTTTCCGTTTACCTGCTATTCGCTGGGCTTCATTTGCTGCAATCCAGGTAGCTTCCAAATCAGTTCAAGTCCCAAAGGGATATCTTGCAGTGTATGTTGGAGAGAAAATAAAGCGGTTCTTGATTCCCGTTTCATACTTGAGCCAACCTTCATTTCAAGAATTACTAAGTCAAGCTGAAGAAGAATTCAGATATGAACATCCAATGGGTGGTCTTACAATTCCTTGTAGAGAAGACGTGTTCTTAGATATCACTTCTAGCTTTAATAGGCTATAAATCATACTGAGACAGGGATAGATTAGTGTAGATAGTTTATAGGCATTTCTTTTTAGTCTTTGTGAAGAATTCATTTTCCATTCATCCTTGGGAAGTGTAAAAATTTTCTTCCTTTTTGTGAAATTCAGAGTAATTCCTCCAGTTTTTCTTATTTCTCTATGAACTCAAAAACTCGAGAGGTTCTCTACTTCTCTCCAGTTCCCCCTACCACCCCAGGAAAAATAAAATGAAATTTCTGCAGTGGTGATGATGTTAAGGATGATATGACAAGTAATTAACAAGATGATTCCTCTAAGATTGATCACAATTAACTCGTCAGAACGTTGTTAAAAGGGTTGTAAGAATCAAACATGGTTAACTGTTTTGGACGAAAACCATGTATTGATGTATACCTTATTCAATGATGTTTGGCTACGGCACTTTCCAAAATTCATTTATCAGTACTGTACATATCAGATTTTTGTGCTACTGGTCAAGAAGGTACCCTTTTTTTTTTTTTATTTTTTTTTTTTTTTAATGTTACTGTTGAAGGCAATCAAGAGAATTAACTATAAAAGAAATCTATTTAATTACTTTATGGCAACAGTTTTGATATTTGAATAGAGTGCTAAACTCACTCGTAGGGCCTTACTAGACCTCATGCATTTCTTACCAGGTTCTGTACGACAATTACATATACTAAAATTCTACCAGTAGTTTTAGTCAGGATCATGTAATTAAAAGTGGGTTCTCTTCTTCCTCCAAAAACCATTATCAAATAATTATCAACTAGATTTGATGGTTTATGGGTTAGATTCCATTATTTAGTACTAGTAGCTATCAAATGTCTAATCAATATGAAAAAGGAATATATGTTTAGAGCATGTACATTCCAACTCTAACAAGTACTTCTTAACAGTTACTTTTATATGAAAACAAATTAAAAAGACTTAACAGTTTCTGGTTTGCTGCATGCTATCAGTTACCTGAAATATAAAGGAAACATACCATATGTCTTCCTAGAGCACAAAATATGTCATCCACTAAAACTTAGACAAGCATTAGGTTTTGGCCTGTACAGATAAAAACTCTTGGTTGTTCTTCAATGAAGTGGGGTATCCAGCCTCAAAATTTCCTGATCTTTGATTATGACATCCAAGACAGTACCATGTGAATCCTTCACACTCATGTTTCTCACTAGGCCCCATTTGGATAGGTTTTAATGAATCATTTCTGTGCCAAACACTTTCCTAAAGCCCTCTCATCAACTATATATACAAGTCATGGCTGCAGTCACAAGCAAGTCAAGTTCTGTGCCCATCTAAACAATCAAATACCCTCCACAGCAGTCTATTGAAATCATTCTCCTATTCTTCACCAAATAGAATTTCACAGCAATGGGTTTTCGTTTGCTTGGTCTTCAAAGGCGCATCGTTGTTCCAAAGGGTTATCTTGCAGTCTATGTAGGAGAGAACCAAAAGAAGCGGTTTGTGATTCCCATATCATACTTAAATCAACCTTCATTTCAAGATTTGCTGAGTCAAGCTGAACAAGAATTTGGATATGATCATCCAATGGGTGGCCTTACAATTCCTTGCTCAGAAAATGTCTTCCTAGATATCACTTCTCGCTTGCATAGATCATAAAGGAGAAAAATGACATGTACATGGTCAATGATCAACTCAGTTATGTAAAAATGACAGTTTAACTTTGTAAACTTTTTGATCTTTCATTTTTGTCCAGGAAGTGGAAAGATATATACTGACAGCAAAATTTATGAACAGAGATTATTGCAGTTTTCTCTCATTTTTTGTCTCCATAAATCCCAATCAATTTTGATAATCACAGAACTAATCTGTTGAAAATTCATCTCAGATGATGGGAAAGTTATTTCTTTCATGATCAAGTCTTTTCAATGTATCAAATAGGTTTCCGGTTGATCCATATTATCATTCATGGAGTAAAATAAAATCCAGAAATTTCGTGTTGTGTGAGATCTTTGTGGACCCAGGACTTGGATTTGATGTAACTCTTTTGGTGCATTGTGGCCACTTGAATAAATTCATATTTCATGCGTTATATTTCATTTGGTTCCTGCTTTTAGCCCCACAAAACATTATGAAATGTATTTCTCTATGTCCTTGATGCAGGCTCATCATCACATGAGCTTGCTAGTTGTTTTTAGGACCACAACCGGTAATATACTGGTTCTCCACTAGTAGGATATCTTTGAAAATTTAACAATCTAAATGATCAGCCAGAGCAGCCTTATTATCCATGCCACAAATTTCTTGTTGTTTACTGTTACTGAAGTGTCTAACATGTTTGTTTTTGACACCTAAAACCGTTGTTAAGTTTTGAAGTCAAACATGTCTTTCTTCCATTCTAAGGTCATTGGTTCCTTCTATAATCAGGAAAGAGAAGAACTTAAAAGAAAAGGTTAACGCTGGTTCCCTCAGATACAAACAAATCTCTGAAATATCAAAGTATAAAAATCAATTTAGTTCCTTAAATTCATTGTTTAAACTATACATAAGAACACAAATCATTCAAACTATTTTCAGAGACATTCACAAATTGGGATTGTATCAGGTAAGTGCTTTTATATGCTGACCAAATTACCAGGACAAATCGTATCAACTACAAGATATTTTATTTAGAGAACAAGTTTGTCTAAAAAATCTGTTGCTTGACTCTTGTTTTAGATAGACTACAATCTACTATAAGTCAGAACTGTATATATATATACTCTACTTACATTAAGAAACTTGTATGAATAGAGTTTTTGCGGTGTTGTCTAATAATTTATTCATAATCTATGCTGGTTAAACTAGCTGAGTATTATCATATTGTTCATACATATTCCCCTCTTGCCTCCTAACATGAAGATTTAATTGCTATCAACTACGTTCCGCTGACAGTGTATGGATGAGGTTAGTTACTAGTCATGATATATACATGCTGTTAAATCAATATGAAGGACACATGTGAGATGTAAAAAGCATGTCTACTAAATGGTGTAGCTATAGTATAATGCAAATTACAAACATTAGGTTTCAGCTCCACATACTTCTTCGATTTCAAGTGGGGAACACTTGTGGCCATTATTTCAGAAGGCAGTGTATCCACTCTCATCCAACTTCTATTTGTTTGAGAGACAACTTTCAGACAATATCATGCGAGATTTCACAACCTCTTGTCTCTAAGTTGACCCCTTAAACAATCATTTCAATAGAGAATCAGGTCATGGTTTTCTGCATGCTATGTACCGAAAAAGTTGAAGGAAAAATATCAGATATCTTCCTTGAGCAGCAAATATGTCAGGCATTGAAACTTAAACAGGCATTAGGTTTTGGTCAGTACAGCTATGAAAAGTCTTGGTTGTACTTCAATTTCCTGAACTTTGACTATGACATCCAAGACAGTACCATGTGAATCCTTCACACTCATGTCTCTCACTAGGTCCCATTAGGATAGCCCTTAATCAATCATTTCAGTGCCATATACTTTCGTAAAGCCCTCTCATCAACTATATTTATACAAGTCATGGCTGGAGTCACAACTCGCAAGCAAGTCAAGTTTTGTGCCGTTCTAAACAATCAAATACCAACCACACCAGTCCATTGAAATCATTCTCCTGTTCTTCACCAAATAGAACTTCACTACAATGGGTTTTCGTTTTCCTGGTCTTCAAAGGTGGACCAATGTCCCAAAGGGTTATCTTGCAGTTTATGTAGGAGATAACCAAAAGAAGAGGTTTGTGATTCCCATATCATACTTGAACCAACCTTCATTTCAAGATTTGCTGAGTCAAGCTGAACAAGAATTTGGATATGATCATCCAATGGGTGGCCTCACAATTCCTTGCTCAGAAGATGTCTTCCTAGATATTACTTCTCGCTTGCAGAGATCATAAAGGACAAGACTGACATGTAATGGCCAGTGATGAACTCACTTATGTAGAAATGACAGTCTAACTTTGTAAAGTTTTTCATTTTTCCTTTTTGTCCTGGAAGTGGAAAGATGTATACTGACAGCAAAATTTATGAAGAGATTATTGCAGTTTTCTCGCATTTTTTTCCCTCTCCATAAAATTCCAATCAATTTTGGTAATCAAGGCACTAGTCATTTGAAATTCATCTCAGACGACTGAAAAGTTATTTCTTTCATGATCAAATGTTTTCATGTTGGATTGAATGAGCTTCTGGTCAATCCATATGATCATTCATGGAGTAAAATCAAGTACAAGAGTCACTTATGTGTCCCCTGTCCCAATGGCTTTTACAACAAAATGGAACTAATTCTTAGTATCAATAAGAATTACTAAATAATTCTTAATTCAAATCCAAATTCTTATTTTAAGTTAAATATGACTTTTCTTCTAAGCAGAAACAGATTAATTATATTTATAAAGGAAGAACTAGCATTTTTTTTTTTTGTTTGCCTGTCTTCATTAAAAATTATCCCACAATTTAATTCAGTGAATTGAGTACTTACAGGATCAGCCACTGAACCTACCAGAGTCAAATTTGGTGTTGTTATTTGAAATCTTTGTGGACCCAGGACTTGGATTTGATTTAACTCTTTTGGTGCATTGTGGCCACTTGAATGAGTCCTATTTCATATGTGTTCACATTTCATGTGGTTCCTGGTTTCAGCCCCACAAAACATATGAAATGCAGTTTTCTGTGTCCTCCCTGCAAGTTGGTTTTAGGACCACAACCAATAATATACTGGTTCCCCACTAATTAGATATCTTCCGATATTTTAACAATCTACTTGGTCAAACTATCCACTTTCAAAAGGAAAACAAGAAAAACCCCTCATAGATTAATTGATCAGCCAGAATAGCTCTCTTATCCATGCTATATATTTCTTCTTCTTGACTCTTACTGAAGTGTCTTAACATATTTGTGATTGAAACCAAAAACCAGTGTTAAGTTTGAAGTCAAACATGTGTTTCTTTCATTTTAAGGTCATTGATTCCTTCAATAATATGGAAGAAGAGGTCATTAGTTCTTCTCTAAAATACAAATTAATTTCTGAAATATCAAGTATAAAAATCAATATCACTCCTCTAATTGGCTGTTTAAGTTATACATACAACAAAAATCATTGAAACCATGTTCACAGACATTGACAAATTGGAACACTTTCAGCCAAGTTCTTTTAAATGCAGACAAAACACCAGACAACTATTTATAAAATTTTCTGGTCACACTCACAAATTATCATTTTATTGTTTGTACATGTGCTCCTCTTTCCATCTAACACCATGATTTAATAGCTATCAACTACATGCCGCAAACAGTTTATGGATGATGTTGGTTACCAGCTTAATATCAGCCGTGCAATCAATTGGAAGGAAACATGTGAGATGTACAAAGCATGTCTACCAAATGGAGTAGCTATAGTACAATGCATATTACAAACATTAGGTTTCACCTCCACTCAATAGAATTCTTTGATTTCAAGTGCGAAACTCTGTTGACCATTATTTCTGAAGTCATATTATCCACTCTCATTCAACTTCTCTTTGCTTGAGAGACACCTCTGAGACAATACCATGTGAGCTCAATGAGAAAATACCAGCAGTCCATTAACTTGTGGTCCTGAAAGTGGGGCATTCATTTTCAATAGGGAATGGTTTTCCACAAACCCTTGACAGAGACTAAGACAATGCCATGTGACTCTTCGAGTGCCCTTGTCTCTCGCATAGACTACTCACCAATTAATTCAGTAGGGAATGGTTTGTTTTTCCACATGCCCTTTAATCTATATATACACATAATTGAGTTTGCAAACAACACAAGTCATTTGCATCTTGATCAACATAATTCAAATATTTCTTTTCTTCTAAAAGTTCCTTGAGATCATTTTATTGTTCGTTTTGTGGAGAAACATAAAACAATGGGTTTCCGCTTACCTGGTATTAGAAGGGCATCATTTACTGCAACCCAAGCAGCTTCCAAGTCAGTTGGAGTCCCAAAAGGTTACCTTGCAGTTTATGTTGGAGAGGAAATGAAGCGGTTTGTGATTCCTTTATCATACCTGAACCATTCTTCATTTCAAGAATTACTACGTCAAGCTGAAGAAGAATTCGGATATGATCATCCAATGGGTGGTCTTACAATTCCTTGCAGAGAAGATGTGTTCTTAGATATCACTTCTAGCTTGAAAGGACTATAATAAGTCACTGTACAAGAGGCATTTTCTTATCTTTTAAAATTCTTTTTTCCCTTCTTCGGAAGTGGCAGAAAAAATGTACATAGGAAAGAGGAATTCATGAACAGCGGAACTGTTTTTTTTCCACCTTGTAATTGTTTGATATGATGGAAAAACCAGGCAATGGTTATTTTGGTTTCATTCTTGCACTTCAGTTTATTAGCATCAACAACATATAATTGACAGCACAATAGTACAGAATGAGTATTTGAATATATCAAAGTATACAAGGGAGATTATCAATACAGATACTTTACAGAAGTGTGTGAGAGACTTGATCAACAACCACATATATTGGAGATCATTATTTTCTCTTCCATTCTTTTGCAGGAATAAGTTAAATACTGAGAATCCCCTAAAGGCTAACTACCAAATTGAAACTTCAGTTTAGTGTAAGATACTTGATTAGGCAGGTGATCCCAATGGAAAACAAGCTTGACTTTACCTATTTATATAAAAGTGTTTAGCAATAGTTGTTTCCCATGTTTGTCACTTTTAACATTTGGTTTCATTAAAGTACTTAGAGTCCATTTGGATGGCCTTTATTTCTGTTTAAATTAAAAGTACTTTTTTTTTTCTCATAAAAGTACTTTTATATTGTTTGGTTGAGCTTTCATGTAAAAGCTAAAGCACTTAAAAAGCTGAAGAGTTGACTTTTTGAAAAGCTAAATATTTTGGCTTCTTGAAACTTCTGTTGCGAAAGCTAATTTTAAAATGTCTGATCCTTTCATTTTTGGACAAAACTTCTATAGCATCGCTATTTCTTGACTCCTGTTTTAGATAGACTGCAGTTTAGTATAAGTCTAAACTCTAAATATTCATACTCTACTTACATTCACAAACAACTTGGAAGATAAGAGTTTTCTGGTCTACTTATGGGGCAAACCTCATCCATTCGTCAGTGTGCTGTCTAACAATTTCTTCATAAACTATTCTGGTCAAACACACTAAATATCATTTTATTGTTTATAAATGTTCTCCTTTTGTCTCCTAAAACCACGATTTAATAGCTATCAATAAGCTGTGCAATCATTATGAAAGAAACATGTGAGATGTAAGCATGTCTACTAAATGGAGTAGCTATAGTACCATTCATATTACAAACATTAGGTTTCACCTCCACATACTTTTTAATTTGATTTCAAGTTGGGAACTCTGTTAGCCATTATTTCAGAAGGAAGGATATCCACACTCATTCAACTTCTCTTAGCTTGGGAGACACCTCTGAGGCAATACCATGTGAGGTCTCATAACCACTTGTCTCTTAGTAGACACCATCATACAGCTTCTTTAACAATCATTCACTAGGGCAACAGTTTCTAGATACCCTTAGCAACACTATATAATCTCATTCATGAGTTCATAAGCAACAAAAAGCACTTGTATCCCAAACCATTAGAACTTTTGATAGTTTGACATCATCTGATTCAGACAAAGTTAAACCAATGGGTTTCCGTTTACCTGCTATTCCCCGCGCTTCATTTACTGCATTCCAAGTAGCCTCTAAATCACTTCAAGTCCCAAAGGGATATCTTGCAGTGTATGTTGGAGAGGAAATGAAGTTGTTTCTGATTCCCATTTCATACTTGAGCCAACCTTCATTTCAAGAATTACTAAGTCAAGTTGAAAAAGAATTTAGATATGAACCTCCAATGGGTGGTCTTACAATTCCTTGTAGAGAAGAAGTGTTATTAGATGTTTCTTCTAGCTTGAATGGGCTATAAATCATACTGAGAAAATGATAAAGTTATGTAGACAGGTCATAGGCATTTTCTTATCTCTGTAAAGAGTTCCTTTGTTATCCATTCTTGGTAAGTGTAAAAATTTTCTTCCTGAATGAGAAATTCACAAACAGACTAGTTCATCCATTTTCTTTTTTCCCAAGTCTTAATGATCTCAAATGCTAACTTTGATATGACAAGTAATAAATGAGAAGATTCCTCCAATTTTGACGACAGTTAATTGGGCGGAACGTTGTTGAAAGGTGGTAAGAATCAAACTTGATTATCTGTTTGAGGCAAAAATCATGGGATTGATGTATTGGCTTTTACATCTCTAAATTTTATTTTCCTTTCTTCGATGAAGTTTTGTTAGGATCGTTTCCAAGACTTATTTATCAGTACTGTATATTCAGATTTTAGTGCAACTTGTGGAGAAGGCACCCTTTCTTAAATGTTGCTATTGAAGGGCAATAAAAAGAATTAGCTACAAAAAAAAAAAAAATCTATATAATTACTTTATGGCAAACAAATTTTGTTGTTTGAATGCAATGGTTGGCTCACTTTTAGGCATTGCCTCATGCATTTTTTTGAGGTTCTTTATTATAATTTTCTTTTGTCAATTGAAAGTTACAGAACGTGAGATAACCTATCCCATGCCAAAATTACACCTCACCCAATTTCAATGGAACTTGAGCATGAGAGCTCCACGATGGAGTACTAGGTGTTCAATCATTGGGGTGTCTCATTGGAGACCTGTAATACAATTACATACACTTAAAATATACAAGTAATATCAGTCAACATCATGTAATTAAAAGTAGGTTCTCCTCTTGCCTCCAAACACTTTGATTAAATAGCTATCAACTAGATTTGATTGTTTATTGATTAGATTCCATTCTTTAGTACTAGCAGCTATCAATTGCCTAATCAATAATTTTATCAATGTCGGTGTAAGTTTGCCTAATCAATATGAACAACATATGTGATATGTTTGAAGCATGTCTGGAACATAAGAAGTTCTCCATTACACTGGTTAAACAATTATTGGATTTTCAGCGGTACAGATAGTTTGCTCTCTCATTTTCAATTGGCAATTTTGGTGGAAGATCTTCCTCAAGGTGGGGCATGCAATCCCAACCCTCCAGCAGTAACCCATTGGCAGACTCAAACCATACATGTGACTTTTCAGGTGCCCTTGTGATGTAGTATTGGGGCCAAACAGCAAGGATTTGGGGACAGAATTAGGGATTTGAGGGGAGAGATTGAGATAGGAACAGAGAGTAGGGTTCTAATACGTAGAAACCTCTGATAAAGTATTGGGGCCAAACAACAAGGATTTGGGGACAGAATTAGGGATTTGAGGGGAGAGATTAAGATAGGAACAGAGAGTAGGGTTCTAATACGTAGAAACCTCTGATAACTGAAATTATAATCTGAAAAGATGCTACTTACAGTAGATCTTAGGCTATTTATACTAGGGTTTCTAAGTCTAGTACTAACCCGGCCCAATAGTACACAAGCCCAAATCTAATATAAGTCCAGAAATTAAAAAGGTCACATGATAGACACATGACTACTTAAATAAGATTAAAACACACATATAAAATAGAAAAGGCAGTAAACATGATGCTCCTGCATCAATCTCCCCCTCTTGAAAGTGGGTTGGTGTCTGGAGCAAAAACATTACAAACTTCTGCATAAGTCTCTGGGTCAATCCGCTTCAGCTCCTCCTCTGCAATCCAAGTGCTTTCAGCAGCTGATTTACCTAACCATTTCACCAAAAATCACCGAATTGATGTCCCCTCCTAGACTTCACCTTCTTCACATCAAGTACATCTTCAATAACTTCTTGCTGCACTGTGGGCAAACTGTTAACTTGCTCAGCAATTGGAGTTGTTCCCTCTTCAAATCCTTCATAAATATACAAATCTGCCACATTGAAGATTGGGCTGATTTGTAGCTCAGAAGGCAGCTCTATTAAGTAGGCATTAGAGCTGATTTTCTTCAATACCTTACACGGCCCGAACTTCCTTGACTTGAGCTTATGGTAAGTACCCTTAGGAAATCGCTCTCGCCTTAAATGCACTAACACCATGTCACCCTCTTCAAACTCCTGTACATAGTGATACCTGTTGGCAGCAGTTGCATAAGCATCATTGCTGGATCTTAAGGCCTCTCGTACCTCCTTATGAACCTGTTGGATATGATCAGCAAATGCCTCCCCATCATCACTCACCGTAGCCTCTTGTGGTAAAGGCACCAAATCAAGCACATTCTGTGGTTTAAGGCCATAAGCTGCTTCAAAAGGTGTTTTTCTAATAGTTCTGTTCACTGAATTGTTATATGCAAATTCAGCCTATGGTATTACAAAATCCCTTGTCTTCACATGATTTCCCACAAGACACCTCAGTAAATTTCCTAAACTCCTATTCACCACTTCTGTTTGACCAACAGTTTGTGGATGGCAAGTGCTGGAATATTTTAGTTGGGTTCCAAGCTTCCTCCATAAAGATCTCTAGAAATGTCCCATAAATTTGACATCTCTATCAGAAACAATGGATGTTAGAACTCCATGTAAGCTAATCACTTCTCGAAAGAACAATTCAGCAATATGTGAAGCATCAACAACTTTCGAGCAGGGTATAAAATGCACCATTTTTGAAAACCGGTCCACTACAACAAAGATGACATCATACCCCTTTGCTGTTTTTGAAAGCCCCAAGACAAAATCCATGCTCAAATGGATCCATGGTGCTTCTGGCTTAGGTAATGGAGTGTACAGACCTGTGTTTTGTGAGCTTCCCTTGCCAAATTGGCAAATTGAACATCTTTTCACCCACTTGTCCACATCCTTAAGCATTTTTGGCCATTAGTATCGATCTGCCACCATTCCCATTGTCTTATCTATGCCAAAATGTCCTCCCAAACCATTCCCATGAAGTTCCCTGATGATTTGTTCTCGTAACGAACCCCTTGGAATGCACAATTTATTGCCTTTAAATAAATACCCCTCATGCAGCCTAAAAGGCAATTTTTCTGCCATATTGGACTTCTGTAATTCTTCCAAAATTTGGCAGAAATCAGGATCAGTACTATACTAATTCTTCAACTCTTCAAAACCAGTAACTTGGGTGCTCATTACTGTAAGGAGTAGAGAGCGTCTACTTAAAGCATCCGCGATAACATTAGACTCTCCAGTTTTATATTTCAAAGAGAAATTAAACTCATCAAGATAGGAACTCCACTTGGCATAACGCTCACTGAGCTTCTTTTAGAACTTAAATACCTTAATGCTTGATGATCAGAGTAAACCAAAAACTCCCGATAAGCTAGGTAGTGTTGCCAATGTTGAATAGCCTGCACTAAAGCATAAAATTCCAAATCAAAAGTGGAATATCGCCGCTTGGCATCTGATAACTTCTCACTGAAGAACTCAATTGGTTGCCCATCTTGGCTAAGAACAGCTCCAATGCCTAAGTGAGATGCATCACATTCCACAACAAATAATTTTTCAAAGTTTGGCAGCACAAGGACTGGTGCTTCAGTCATACAATTTTTAATCTCCTCAAAAGCTCTTTGGGCAGATTTTGTCCATGTGAATTGACTATTCTTCAAGCATTCAGTAATTGGGTTCATAATAGAGCTGAAATTTTTGATGAATCTCCTGTAAAATGAGGCTAAGCCATGAAAGCTTCTAACTTCTTGGATTGTTTGTAGGACTGCCCATTCTGTAATAGCACAAACCTTCCTAGGATCTGGTTTTAACCCCTAGGCTGAAACGATAAATCCCAAAAATACAACCTCACAGCACAAAAAGGAACATTTTTTTAAATTTATAAAGAGCCTTTCATGATGAAGTGTCTCTAGAACCTTGCGCAGATGAATTAGATGTTCTGTCTTGGTTCTACTGTAAATCAAAATATCATCAAAGTAGACAACAACGAATGATTGCAAGAAAGATTTTAGTACCTCAGTCATGACTCTCATGAATGTGCTCGGTGCATTAGAAAGGCCAAAAGGCATCACTATCCACTCATACAAGCCATCTGGTGTCTTAAAAGCTGTCTTCCATTCATCTCCACTTCTCAATATGATTTGGTGGTAGCCGTTCCTTAAATCAATTTTAGAAAACACCCTAGCACCAGCCAATTGATCAAGCATTTCTTCTAGTCGAGGAATAGGAAATCTATATTTAATTGTGATCTTGTTGATAGCACGACTGTCAACACACATCATCCAGGTACCATCCTTCTTTGGAGCAAGCAAGGCTGGACATGCACATGGGCTTTTACTCTCACGCACCAAGCCTTTAGTCAGCAAATCCCCCACTTGTCTCTGTATTTCTGCCCAATGCATAGGTGGCATTCTATAAGCTGGCAGATTTGGCAATGCTGCTCCTGGCGCAAAATCAATAGCATGTTGGATGCTTCCCTTTGGTGGTAAACCTTGAGGCAATTGGTCACCAGCCAGCTCTGCAAACTCCCCTAACAATTGCTGAATTTCTGGTGGGTACTTGGCTGATTTTGTTGTCTGATCATCTCCCACTATTTTGCTAACCAGTACATATACAACTCCCTCTTCTCTGCTGACTTGTTCAAATCTGGTGGCAAAAACAATAGCAGCAATTTTGTCACCCTTAGATGAGTTATAAGCCCCTGCAGTATCTTCTTTAATAGGGTGCAGTGTATATTTCTTACTGCCCCTATAAAAAGAATAGGTATTGGGTTTGGCACGATGTTCAACATCATTATCAAATAGTCAAGGTTTGCCCAAAAGAAGATGACCAACATCCATAGGCACAACATCACACAAAGCTTCATCTTCTAACTTATTACCCATAGTAAAATTGACTAGGCACCTAGATGTGACAGGAACTTCATTACCCTTTTTAAGCCATCTGATCTTATAAGGATTAGGATGCTTTTTAGTAATCATCCCTAATTTCTCCACTGCATCTTTTGAAATAACGTTCTCCATACTACCTCCATCAATAATTAAATTGCATACCTTTCCCTTGCAAAACACACGTGTTCTGAATATGCTATAACGCCTCCAATCTACTGTGTCATCTTGGGTGGTGACTGTCATTACTTTACGGATAACTAACGACTCCCCTTGCACTGGATACATATCAACTTCTTTGTCCTCATCAAGAAAATCATCATAAATAGGTTCAGGTATTTCTTCCCCTTCTTCTCCTTCTACAAAATTAATTCTACGTTGTGGGCAAGCATATGAAGCATGCCCCTTTTCACCACAAGAGAAACATCAAAATTAGGAGCCACTACCCAGTTTTAAAGCACTTGTTTCAGTATTATTCCTCTGCCCATATTTCATCGTGCTCTTCCCTTTATCAACCTGAGCAATATTTTCTCCATTGCCTTTGCTTGCTGCACCGTTCACTCGACCACTTCGTGGGGCTATTTGATCATTTCTAAACCTCCGCATGGTGTTACTAAAGTTTTGTGAAGTATTCCCCATTTTTCCATACCGAAATTTCCTCACTCTAAGACGCAAAGCACGTTTCTCCGCCATTAAGGCAAATTGTTGAGCATCTTCTAGGTTGAATAGGCGAACCACTCCCATTTCATCCCTAACAACATGGCACAAACCAGCAAGATAACGAGAGGTCATATGTTCTGTTGTCTCATTCAAACCAACCCTAATGGACAAATTGTTGAACTCCGAAGTGTACTCCTCCACTGACATATCACCCTGCTTCAATGAATGAAACAGCTCATACAGATCCATTAGGTAGTCTGCTGGTAAAAACTGTTTTCTCATCTTTGCCTTCATGTGTTCCCAAGTGCTGATTTTCTCCTTCCCTTGTCGTGCACGCTGCTCTTCAACTCTCTTCCACCATTGAAGTGCAATGGCTTTTAATTTTAATTTCACAAACAACACTTTTATCTCTTCCTGCATGGGTTTCCATTCAAAATAATTCTCCAAACTAGCCTCCCAATCTAAATAATCCTCAGCATGCATTGTTCCCATAAAATCAGCAACTTCAATTCGAATTCCACCTCCGTTTAAATCAAGGGCACGAACCAACCTCTCCTCCAATCCACCTCTTGCTGCTTGGTTAGCAGTTCCAGTTTCATGGAATGGGTTCTCCTCTCCTTGATTCGATTCTTCATCCCCTGAACTACCTTTCGGTATGTCCTGGTTTTCGCGGTCACCTTCCAGAATCTCCATACGGGCTTCCGCACGTCCCTGTCGCTGCAAAGCCTGCACGGCTCGCGACAAATCTTCAATCATCCTTCGCAGCTCAGCCAATTCTGCTTGCTGCTCTTGGTTTCCTCTACCTCTACCACGACCAGCCCTGAGCTCTGATACCAATTTGATGTAGTATTGGGGCCAAACAGCAAGGATTTGGGGACAGAATTAGGGATTTGAGGGGAGAGATTGAGATACGAATAGAGAGTACGGTTCTAATACGTAGAAACCTCTGATAACTGAAATTATAATTTGAAAAGCTACTGCTTACAGTAGATCTTAGGCTATTTATACTAGGGTTTCTAAGTCTAGTACTAACCTGGCCCAACAGTACACAAGCCCAAATCTAATATAAGTCCATAAATTAAAAAGGTCACATGTTAGACACATGACTACTTAAATAAGATTAAAACACACATATAAAATAGAAAAGGCAGTAAACATGATGCTCCTACATCACCTTGTCTCTCACTAGACCCCATCACATACACCACTCATCAATCAATTCAATAGGGAATGGTTTGGTTTCCCACATACCCTTTAATCTATATATAGATATCTTTGAGTTTAGAAACAACACAAGTCATTGGCATCCTGATCATCAGAATTCAAATATTTCTTTCTTATACAAGTTGTTAGATACCATTTTATTGTTCTTTCTGTGGAGAAACATAAAACAATGGGTTTTCGCTTAGCTGGTATTAGAAGGGCATCAGTTCCTGCAACCCAAGCAGCTTCCAAGTCAGTTGAACTCCCAAAAGGCTACCTTGCAGTTTATGTTGGGGAGGAAATGAAGCGGTTCTTGATTCCTATATCATACTTGAACCATTCTTCATTCCAAGAATTACTAAATCAAGCTGAAGAAGAATTCGGATATGATCATCCAATGGGTGGTCTTACTATTCCTTGCAGAGAAGATGTGTTCTTAGATATCACTTCTAGCTTGAAAGGACTATAATAAGTCACTGTACAAGAGGCATTTTCTTACCTCGTAAAATTCTTTTTTCCCTTCTTCGGAAGTGGCAGAAAAAATGTACATATGAAAGAGGAATTCATGAACAGAGGAACTGTTTTTTTTTTTCCCACCTTGTAACTGTTTGATATGATGGAAAAACCAGGCAATGGTCATTTTGGTTTCATTCTTGCACTTCAGTTTATCAGCATCAATAACACATAATTGGTAGCACAATACTACAGGATGAGTATTTGAATATATCAAAGTATATAAGGGAGATTGTAAATGCAGATACTTTACAGCAGTGTGTGAGAGACTTGATCATTATTTTCTCTTCCATTCTTTTTCAGGAATAAGTTAAATACTGAGAATCTCCTAAAGGCTAACTACCAAATTGAAACTTCAGTTTAGTGTGAGATACTTGATTAGGCAGGTGATCACATTGGGAAACAAGCTCGACTTTACCTATTTATATAAAAGTGTTTAGCAATAGGTTTCTCCCATGTTTGTCACTTTTAACATTTGGTTTCATTAAAGTACTTAGAGTCCATTTGGTTGGCCTTTATTTCTGTTTAAAAAGTACTTTTTTAGTGTTTGGTTGACCTTTTATGTAAAAACTAAAGCACTTAAAAATCTGAAAAGTTGACTTTTTGAGGAGCTAAATTGTCTGGCTTTCTAAAACTTCTATTGCGAAATCTAATTTTAGAATGACTGATCCTCTCATTTTTGGACAAAACTTCTATAAGATCGTTATTTCTTGACTCTTGTTTTAGATAGACTGCAGTTTGGTATAACTCTAAACTCTAAATATTCCTAATCTACTTACATTCACAAACAACTTGGAAGATAAGATTTTTCTGGTCTATGGGGCAAACCTCATCCACTCGTCTCAGTGTGCTCTCTAACAATTTCTTCATAAACTATGCTGGTCAAACAGGCTAAATATAATTTTATTGTTTATAAATGTTATCGTTTTGTCTCCTAAAACTATGATTTAATAGCTATCAAAAAGCTGTGCAATCAATATGAAAGAAACATATGAGATGTACAAAGCATGTCTACTAAATGAAGTAGTTATAGTACTATTCATATTACAAACATTAGGTTTCACCTCCACATACTTCTTAATTTGATTTCAAGTGGGGAACTCTGTTGACCATTATTTCAGAAGGAAGGATATCCACACTCATTCAACTTCTCTTAGCTTGGGAGACACCTCTGAGGCAATACCATGTGAGGTCTCATAACCACTTGTCTCTTAGTAGACCCCATCAGCTTCTTTAGCAATCATTCAGTTGGGCAACAATTTCTAGATACCCTTAACAACACTATATAATCTCATTCATGAGTTCACANAAAGCTGTGCAATCAATATGAAAGAAATATATGAGATGTACAAAGCATGTCTACTAAATGAAGTAGTTATAGTACTATTCATATAACAAACATTAGGTTTCACCTCCACATACTTCTTAATTTGATTTCAAGTGGGGAACTCTGTTGACCATTATTTCAGAAGGAATGATATCCACACTCATTCAACTTCTCTTAGCTTGGGAGACACCTCTGAGGCAATACCATGTGAGGTCTCATAACCACTTGTCTCTTAGTAGACCCCATCAGCTTCTTTAGCAATCATTCAGTTGGGCAACAATTTCTAGATACCCTTAACAACACTATATAATCTCATTCATGAGTTCACAAGCAACACATAGCACTTGTATCCCAAACCATTAGAACTTTTGATAGTTTCACATCATCTGATTCAGACAAAGATAAACCAACGGGCTTCCTTTTACCTGCTAGTCGCCGCGCTTCATTTACTGCAATCCAAGTAGCTTCTAAATCAATTCAGACAAAGGTAATCCAAAGGGATATATTGTAGTGTATGTTGGAGAGGAAATGAAGTGGTTTCTGATTCCCATTTCTTACTTGAGCCAACCATCATTTCAAGAATTACTAAGTCAAGCTGAAAAGGAATTTGGATTTGAACATTCAATGGGTGGTCTTACAATTCCTTATAGAGAAAAACTGTTCTTAGATATTACTTCTAGCTTGAATGGGCTGTAAATCATACTGAGAAAAGGATAAAGTAATGTAGACAGTTCATAGGCATTTTCTTATCTCTGTAAAGAATGCCTTTGTTATCCATTATTAGGAAGAGTAAAAATTAATGTTCTTCCCGAATGAGGAATTCACAAACAGACTAATTCATCCATTTTCTTTTTTCCCAAGTCTTAATGATCTAAAATGCTAACGCTGATATGACAAGTAATAAATGAGCTGATTCCTCCAATTTTCACCACAATTAATCGGCAGAACGTTGTTAAAAGGTTGATAAGAATCAATCTTGATTATCTGTTTTAGGCAAAAATCATGGGATTGATGTATTGGTTTTTACATCCTAAATTTTATTTTCCTTTCTTCAATGAAGTTTTGTTTGAGGGGCGTTTCCAAATCTTATTTATCAGTACTGTACATAACCGATTTTAGTGCAACTTGTGGAGAAGGTACCCTTTTCTAAATGTTGCTATTGAAGGGCAATCAAAAGAGTTAGCTACAAAAAAAAAAAGAAAATCAATATAATTACTTTATGGCAGCAAATTTAGCTATTTGAATGGAGTAGGCTCACTTGTAGGCCTTGCCTCATGCATTTTATCAAGTTTTTTAGTACAATTTTCTTTTGTCCATTGGAAGTTACATAATGTGAGATAGCCTATCTCATCCCAAAATTACACATGACCAAGTTTTAATGAAACTTGAACATGAGAGCTCCACCATAGAGTACTGAGTGTTCAATCATTGGGGTCTCTCCTTGTGGACTTGTACCAAAATTAAATACACTTAAAATATACGAGTAATATTAATCAAAATCATGTAATTAAAAGTGGGTTCTCCTCTTGCCTCCAAACACTTTGATTAAATAGCTATCAACTAGATTTGATTGTTTATTGATTAGATTCCATTCTTTAGTACTGGTAGCTATCAATTGCCTAATCAATAATTTTATCAATGTTGGTGTAAGTTTGCCTAATCAATATGAACAACATATGTGATATGTTTGAAGCATGTCTGGAACATAATAAGTTGTCCATTACACTGGTTAAACAATTATTAGATTTTCAGCCGTACAGATAGTTTGCTCTCTCATTTTCAATTGGCAATTTTGGTGGAAGATCTTCCTCAGGGTGGGGCATGCACTCCCAATCCTCCAGCTGTAACCATTGGCAGACTCAAACCATACCATGTAACTTTTCAGGTGCCCTTGTCTCTCACAAACCCCATCACATACACCACTCACCAATCAATTCAGTAGGGAATGGTTTGGTTTCCCACATACCCCTTGAATCTATATATACACATCTTTGAGTTTAGAAATAACACAAGTCATTGGCATCCTGATCATCAGAATTCAAATATTTCTTTCCTATACAAGTTGTTAGATATCATTTTATTGTTCTTTCTGTGGAGAAACATAAAACAATGGGTTTCCGCTTACCTGGTATTAGAAGGGCATCAGTTCCAGCAACCCAAGCAGGTTTCAAGTCAGTGGAAGTCCCAAAAGGCTACCTTGCAGTTTATGTTGGGGAGGAAATGAAGCGATTCTTGATTCCTATATCATACTTGAACCATTCTTTATTCCAAGAATTACTAAGTCAAGTTGAAGAAGAATTCGGATATGATCATCCAATGGGTGGTCTTACTATTCCTTGCAGAGAAGATGTGTTCTTAGATATCACTTCTAGCTTGAATAGGCTATAAATGACAGTGAAGGAAACTCATGTTAGTGAATACAGTTGATAGGAATTTTTTACCTTTTGTAAAGAATACTTTCTCCGTTCTTGGGAAAATTTTCTCATGAATGAGAAATTCATTAACTGAATAACTTTTTTTTTTTTTTTTTTTCTATCATTGAATTCAACTAGTCAAGGGGTTTACCCCTCCCCATTAAATGTTAAGACTGAGTTTATATTGGAAAAGGTAACTAAGAAGGAAGCTTGATTATTTTTTTTCAAATTATCATCTTTCCCTTGGTTTGAATCTGCAGTACTAAGGTTGATTGACCTAAGCTTAATTTTTCACATAATTAAGACTTTCCATTGAGAACATGTAATTACTAGGCAAACCCTGATTGCCTTTTACCTAACCCTTGAATAAAAGAGAAAAGGAATCAAGCTTGATAAACTGCTTTAGATGTAAATCATAACATTGACCTAATTATTTGGAAATTTGAGCAACTTTGTCAAATGTGAAGATACCTCGCCCTAACTCTCTAACAGGGTTAATTTAGAAACTAATTCTCTAATTACAAATTTAAGAGACCGTTGAATCTTTTATTGGAAAACCCTATAAATTTAGTAGTTATGCATGTAAATTATGATCCATACTACATTAAAGTGAGTATGTAGGAAATATTGTAACACTAGTATGTATATATCCAAAGATTTTGGTCTTAGTAAGAAAACAAAAATATAACAACATATGAAAAATTAACATTATTTGCTTGTAGGAGAAGATAACTTACTTTAGTTCTAAATTATTGTTTAAAGATGACATTAAAATTATCCATTTGAACCTTTGGAAGTGCCAAACCAACTTCAATTCCACCTTCCTCATCTCTGCTCTCGGCAAGATATATGATTCCTGGCTCATCAACATGAACCACTTCAGTCTTCTTGAGCTTCCCCAACCCAAAATTAGTTTTATGGACACCAAAATTTGGGGAAGCAGCCACTATCACTACCAGATGCCCCAATTCCCTTATTTAATTCTTTACAAGTCAGCATCCATTTTTCTGCTCCTTTTAGAGCTCCACCTTCCAATTCCTTAATTTTGGTTCCAATAGCTTTCATTGCTTCAGCAAACCCAAGCTCTCCCACTAGCTCCTTACACTTAAGTGGTACTAAGCAAAATGCTAACCAAATCCCAAAATACGAAGTGGGTATTGAAAATTCATAACAATTTCGACAATCTGCCGAAAATATAAAGTAGCATAGTTTGTCTTCATCACCAGAGTAATTAATCATGCTATCTTGTGATTCAAGCAAGCAAACCCAAATTATAGAACAAATTACCACAAAAGTCGAAGTGTGTGTCATAGCTAACTCCTTTTTATATTCCTTTGAAATCCGATTCTTCAAGTTATGAATTTGGGCTCGGCCTAATTTAATTGTAGCCCGAACATTGTCATTATAAATATCATGGTTGGACTTTTATCCTTGCCCTGTCTGGATTCCCAATTAGTCCAATTCCACTATTCATTTAAGAAAATCAGTTGAAGCCCGTAAGTATCTTCAATTCCAACCCTATTATGGATTGGCTCTGGCTCCTTAAGGAACCCTCCAGTTCTACAAATGGACGCCCATGATTTCATAAAATGATGAAAGGCTCTTCCATCAGCAGCTGCATGATGGAAGATGACGCCTATACTGAATCCATAACAGGGTAAGACAGTGACTTGAATGGCATGAGAGGAACTACACGTGACCCATCCTCCAAATCACGTGCTGAAGGTAGCTCTGGTATTAAGGGGTGCTAGTCCCTGATGTCTCTCGAGTAATCAGCAGTGAGATGAGTGAAATCAGCGACGGATTCTGAGACGGAGAACGCGACGGAGTCGCCATGAACGTAAAGGATGTGAGGGTTGTGAGGCTTAGGAGGGCAAATGAGAGTGGCAGCAAAGGGAACGTAAAGGATGTGAGGGTTGGATAAGGATGTTCATAGAAGAAAAGACGTTTCATAGGGATGGTGGAGAGCCATGGGATGTCGAAGAAAATGAGAGGAAGAGACGTTGGGGGAACTGAGCCTGCTGGTGGAGCAACCCTGTAATGATTCAGGACTTTAATATTGGATGCTTGGGCCACTTTTCCTTCATTTAGAGGAGAGAAAGACAGAGAGAGTGGAGGATATCTCCAGAGCAAAAGAGAATATTTAACTGCACAATAGCCATGCATGTCGTACCTTGTGAGCCATAGATATGGTTTTTCTATAATTTCGTACGAGTTTCGCAATTAACAAAATTTAAGTTAAGTAATCTAAACAAGTCCAACGAAGTCAAAGAAGCATGTAGTGCTAATCTTTTTTTTTTTTTTTTTTTAATTCAAGAACTAGGACTTAATTTAACATTTGGATGGAGTCAGACTTGTTAAACTTGAGATGAGTCATTTATGTTCTAAGGGTTTTGCTATTAAAGTAGACACAATTATAGTTTTGTGTGAGGGAGCACTTTAAAAACACTTTAACCTTCACATTTCAAAGTATTATGGAAGTAAAACAAGAGTAAAGCCATTTTTTAGTCCTTGGAAAATGCAACCACTGACAAATTTGTCATCCAAAAATTTTTGGTGACAAATTAGTCATTAAATTAATATTCCGCTGACAAATTAGTCCTCCGGTAGGCAAGATCAGTAAAAAGAAAAGGAGGACTTGAAATGAGAAAATGAGGGCTTAAATATAGCTAGATAAGATCAATGAAAGAAATTTAGGAAAGGGGTCTGCAGGGGTCCAGAACTTCTCTCATTAAAGTACCAGATGACTAATTTGTCAGACGGAATAATAATTCAAGGACCAATTTGTCACCGAAAATTTTTGGAGGACGAATTTGTTAATAGCTGTATTTTCCAATGACTAAAAATGGGTTTACTTGTAAAACAAATTTAACTGTAACAACTCATGAAAAGCTTTTGGGAACCTAAAATGCCAGATTTAGCATAGTACTCATGCTAAACATTTCTAATATGACCCATACTAATAAACTTCTTCACCTTTCACTTTCAAGCATGTCAAAATAAATAAGATGCATGAGATAAATTCAACCAGGATCAACATTTTAAAAAATAACAAAAAAAGGTATGTACAAGACTTGCTGGCCAGAAGACAAGATGAAAAAATAGAATACATTCATTGCAGCTGTAAAAAATGATAACTATTACTTAGCTTGTATGGAGAATTCATGACATTCATTTAACATACGGACAAGAAGTAATGCCTAAGCCTCAAACTAAATGCAAATATAGCCCACTCTGAGCTGGCCTATAAGTATGCAGAAAACCTTGTGCTATCTCAATTGAACATGTCTACAACATCACACATGTCAGGTTTTACATTGCTGAAACATACATTAGGTTTAAGGTGTATCCTCATTTATTTCAAGTGAGTAATGTGTTATTATTTTTCCTAGAATGTAGGACATGTCCTGAAAGATAATTTGTTGATCCATGAGAAAGACCTATAAGACAACACCATGTGAACTCTTAGTGCCCTTGTTTCTCAGTAGACCCCATCACATAGGTCTTTCCCCCAATCATTCAAGTAGCCAATGGTTTTCCACATAACCTTTCATCTATATATACTCCTAGTATCAAGCACTCAGAAGCACACAAGACTTTCTCATCCTTAAGCATCAAAATTCAGAAGGCTTCCTTCTTATACAGAAGTCCTTTCAGATCACTACCTTCTTACACATAACAAAATGGGTTTTCGTTTGCCTGGTATTAAAAGGGCTTCATTAGGTGCTAACCTAGCATCTACAAAAGTAACATATGTGCCAAAGGGCTACCTTGCAGTCTATGTTGGAGAAAAAAAGAAGCGGTTTGTGATTACCATATCAAACTTGAGCGAACCTTCATTTCAAGAATTGTTGAGTCGAGCCGAGGAGGAATTTGGGTTTGATCATCCAATGGGAGGTCTAACAATTCCTTGCAGTGAAGATGTCTTCCTATCTAGCTTGAATGGGTGCTAAGCTAACCCATAACAAGAAGACTAACATAGATTAGTCACAATTTTGTAAATCAAGTAGCAATTGCTTACATAGATTAGGAAATGTAATAGTATCCATCTGGATTCCGGAATTACAAATTTATGAACAGAATTACAGTTGTTTGTCTCTGAAACTTATGATTGAATAATTATTTCTTCCATGATGTTATCAAAATGTTTCATATTGGATTAAATTAGCTTCCAGTTCATCATCCATGGAGTAAACTCCAATCAAGAATTTACTCATATACATGTTTCCCATAGTCCCAAAGGCTTTTGCAGCCAAAAGCAAGGAAATATAGGAAATTCTCAATAAGAATCAATATATTCAAATTTTTTGTCCAGATTCTGCAATAATTAGACAAATATTATTTTTCTTCTCAATTAAGCAATTATATTTATTAAAGGAAGAGCTTGCATTATTTTTGTCAACCAGTCTTCAATAAAATTATCCCAAAGTTTAGATAAAGGAATTTAAGCACTTGGAGGACCAGCCGATGAATACATCATGGACCGCTTTTGTGTTTCCTGAAATCTTTGTGGACCCAGGACTTGGATTTGATTTTAACTCTTTGGTGCATTGTGGCCACTTAAGTGAATCCTATATCAGTACGAAACTGATATCTTTTGTAATTAAATTTTATTTTATAAGAGGTTATAAATAAAGTGATTATCATCTAGAACTTTCTTGAAACGGTTTATGCTGCTGATTCCAATGTATCACCTTTCAATTTATACATACATACATACATATATATACTTGGTACAATTTCTAGTAGCCATGTAACCAATAAATTTCTTGAAAGCATAATATTATAGTGGTTTTCTAATTTAATACTTGAATAATTTACAAATACTTTCCAAATAGTTAATAACCTATAATATGCCTTGTTTAGCACAGTATTCTGCTAAATATTTCTCATATCACCCAAATTAA
>QAOA01007002.1:112155-276255 GCA_003255065.1 Cercis canadensis
TCGTGATTCCCATATCATACTTGAACCAACCTGCATTCCAAGATTTGTTGAGTCAAGCTGAGGATGAATTCGGTTACGATCATCCCATGGGCGGCCTCACAATACCTTGCAGAGAAGATGTCTTCCTAAGTATCACTTCTAGCTTGAATGGGTGCTAACCCATAAAGTGAAGACTGACATAGATTAGTTAACACAATTTTGTAAAGCTAGATATTGATTAACTTCTAAAAAAAAATCCTTCTTTTTATATCTTCTTTGGAAATGTACAAAGATCTATATGTAGTCAGAAATTTATCAAACAGACTCACGGTTAAACAGTAATCTTATTATGACTGAAAAGTTATTTCTTGAAAGATAGTTTTACTGAGTCCACACTCGATATCTCCATTGTATTTACCATCTTTCACTGAAAAATTGCTCTTCTTCTTCATCTTGCACTAGCTTCTACTTTGCCCCATTGAAGAATATTCCAGTTGTGTATAAAAAGTTGCTTGAAATAACACATGCTCTGGCTCTTTCATATTTAGAATTTGTCTTTGCTATATCGTCCAATAATATCATAGTTAGCAGAAGCAACATATATATGCTGTACAAATTATCCATCGTAAAATAATTAGTTGATTATATGAACGTCAAAATCCTTATTGGTATAAGCTAAAAAAAATATAAAATGTATTTTAGGGAATATTGATCATGGGTAGGCCAAAGAATGGCGTATGGAGATATGTTGAAGAAATATGAGAAGGTGTGTTCCAATGCGAATTTTGTGAGCATAAATTTAAAGGAGGTGCAGGTGCTTCAAGAATCAAAGCACATTTGTCTAGTACCAAAGGACAGAGTGTAGCTATATGTCAACATGTTCCTGAAGAGGTTAGACTTGAAGCATCTAGCAATGACAATGAAAGAAATGGTGATGACAATATTGCCCATTCAAGTAATCCTCAGGAAGGAGTAGGCGCGATGAATTTATCAGAAGGTATGTATGCATAAACCTATTATGCTTATTCATACATAAATATTTGATATGTGTAGACTTAGAAGCATATATGCATATAGATTAACTAGAACTGTCGTGAACCAAATTTATTTCCTTTTCTTTTATTCAATCAAACGTATTAGGTGGACGATTCGAAATTAACATTGACAAGATGTGGGCACTTCTAATGGGGCAGTAATCATCATAGCAAATCAGATTTAGATACAGATGAGCATGGTCAACCACTTTATTCTTTTAAATAGCAAGTAGAGAAAGGAATTTTCCCTATATCATTGCCTCTTTTGTTTTCAGTAAACAAATTTGTAAACAATTTAACAGTTCTATTTGCAATCATTTCATGAAATATTTTTCGTTAGTTTCATTTTAATCATGTGACATAGTATTTAACCATGGCTGCTGATCATACATTACATGACTTCCAACTATAGTAAAACTACACTACCCTTAAGGTACCTCTCTCCCTCTCTATAATGAGCTAACTTTAGCATAAGAGATGACACCAGAGCCTGGGCCCCAACCACCCCTTGACCGTACTCTTCTCTTTGCAAGTCTTGAGGAAGCAGTGCATCAACATCTACATATTTCAAAATCTGCTAAAATTGTAAGAGTTGTCTGGGCTCTTTAGCCTTGTTATATAACACCCCAAAAAATCTAAGAGTAGTCCAGCATAAATTGTCTCCAATGACAAGGTAACCATTAAGTATAACGTAAGTTATGGTTATTTCAATACTTACTGAATATTTACTTTCATCGTTTCTAATTATCTATGCTTGGGGATTTAATAGTTAACTTATTATGAAGGTTAGCGTTAAGGTAATTAGCATCTATGGCTACATGTCTTTTGCAACTTTCCAACTGTAATGGTTTAAATCTACCAACTGCCATAAGTTTAAGAAGCATGAATATTCCAATTCTAACTAAGTAATTCTTATCAGTTATCTTTATAATAAAACAACTTAGAGAGACTTGAATTTTCATCATATTAAAAATATGCCAACAATTTCTAAGCCTTTTTCTAAATGCTTCTCGTTTACATGTGTTGTATAAAACTCTAACGCAAGTGTATGTTATCGTTTTCAAGTAATAAAATAATGAATAGAGTATCGTTTCATGGAGACTATGGCTACTAATTACCAAAATTGGATGTATTCTAATTTTATCTAGACAATCAAGAAAATCAATAATTGATATCGAGAATAACTAAAATGCAAGAATAGTAAAAGAGGTTGAAATATGAATGAGAAGTATCTAGGATTTCTGATTTCACCATAACTAATCCAAATTGCTATTCCTACTTCTTTAACCAAGAACTATCTTCTTTAATTACTAGCCAAGAACCCTAAACTATCAATTTGCCTTTTCCCAAGGTCAAACAAAAAATATTCCCAAGTTATGAACTCACTATATTCCTATTTCAATGTTATGTAAAAAGTGTACGCAAGTGTAGGTATTGTAATCAAGTAATAGAGAAGTGAGTTAAANGTATAAAACTCTAACACAAGTGTATGTTATCGTTTTCAAGTAACAAAATAATGAATAGAGTATCGTTTCATGGAGACTATGGCTACTAATTACCAAAATTGGATGTATTCTAATTTTATCTAGACAATCAAGAAAATCAATAATTGATATCGAGAATAACTAAAATGCAAGAATAGTAAAAGAGGTTGAAATATGAATGAGAAGTATCTAGGATTTCTGATTTCACCATAACTAATCCAAATTGCTATTCCTACTTCTTTAACCAAGAACTATCTTCTTTAATTACTAGCCAAGAACCCTAAACTATCAATTTGCCTTTTCCCAAGGTCAAACAAAAAATATTCCCAAGTTATGAACTCACTATATTCCTATTTCAATGTTATGTAAAAAGTGTACGCAAGTGTAGGTATTGTAATCAAGTAATAGAGAAGTGAGTTAAAGTATTGTCCTACGGAAATTGTGGCTACTAAGTACCAAAATTGGGCGTATTCCAATTTTATGTAGACGGTTGATAAGTTGAATTATAGCAATAATCAAATGCAAAATAGTAAATGAATAACAATCACTGTAAAAAGAGTAGAAATAATGAGAGAGAATATCTAGGATTTTGATTTCACCGTAGCTAGTTTGAATTGTTACTTCTATTTCATTAACCAAAGATAGTTTTCTTAATTGCTAGCCAATAACCCTAAATTTTCCATTAGTCTTTTCCAAGGTCAAATAAATGTATTCCCAAATTATGAACCCACTATATTCCTATGTAAATTACGAATAATCAGGAAATTCAATTAATTCTATAGTTCTCTTTAATAGCTACATAAATCATAAAGGTATATCCCTATCCCTTATGGATTCTATGTTCTTAATTCCTATGATCTTCAATTACAACTAACTTCCCGGTATCATTGCAATTATCAATTCATCTAATATGATGGCCAGTCAAAAAAAAACAATAAATATGGAGATGAAAAAGACAATTAATTAGAAGGTCTTTTGATTAAATTTGTAGAATTTACAATCCATCCTAAGCTAGGCTACATCTTCACCCTGGATGGTGGAATTAGTTTATAACTGAAAATAAAAGCAAATTTGAATAATTCCTAGACATAAGAAAAAGGGAAGAAGAAGAAAACCCAATAGAGAAGCCACAAATCTACTATCCAATTTGCACCTCTTAATCCTTGTTTTGATCTTGCTTCCTTGCTTCCAAAAAGGTCTAGGAGAGATTCCCCCAAAACTAAAACCTAAAAGTTGCTTAAATACTAAACGTACTACTCCTAATTCTATTAGGAAAACTGAGCTACGGATGCGGAAGAATAAGAGTTGGGACGCCCAGGGACTAGTTCAATGCCGCATTGGCAAAGGCTGGGCGTCACGACGCTATAGTTTCAGGCGTAGCGACGCCCAGAAGCTTGCATGGGTGCTGGTGCACTGGAGCATTGCTAGGGTGCTGTAGCGCTGGAATATAGCTCCAAAAATCTACTTCTTTTGCCATAGTTTCCAAGTTTGTCCTCTTTTTTTATGCCTTAAGACCAAAAACCTTCATACTTTATTTAAACCTACACAATATAACAAAACACATTAATTTATACTAGAAAAATTCAATAAACATATAAAATAATAAGCTTAAGAATACCTAAAAGCAGATATAAAGTCCACTTAACAAATTATGAATAATTTAGAAATTCATTTAATTCTATGGTTCTCTTAATAGCTACATAAACCATAACGGTATATTTTTATCCCTAATGCAATTTATGATCTTAATACCTATGATCTTGAATTACAAATTACCTCCCGGTCTCATTGCAATTATCGAACCAACTAATTTGATGGCCAGTCAATTAGAGGCATATAGAATTGAGAAGAAGATGCAATTTATAAAGATGTTCTTGAATTAAAGAAATAAAAAATCACAAATCATCCTAGCTAGGCTTCATCCTAGCTAGGCTACATCGTAGCCCTAAAAGAGAATTTAGTTCATGACAGCAAATAAGAACATGATTACACAAAATTTAGACATGAGTATAAGAGAAAAAAGATGAGAAAAAAGATGAAAAAAAAAACTCTTAAAAGCTAAGAATTAATGACAAAATCTATTTCTTGCAGCTTGATCTTCCATCCCTTCTTGCCTCTTGTGTAAAAATGTGTGAAACCCTCTTTTAGTCTCAAAAAGTCCTTTTTATATGTTCTAGGAGGTTAAAGAGAGAAAAGAAATAAAATAAACTAGGAGTCCTACTGAAAATAGGAGTTCTAGACGTCAAATCACAAGTTGACTCCAGGAAGGTTGTAGCACTGGGTTTGGGCACTGCAGCGTTGAATTCTCTGCCTGACTCTTGCTTCTGTGTGGGTGACAGATGCTATGGCACTGAACTCTCTGCCTGGCATTGCTGAAATCCCCTTTACCGATGCTGCAGCATTGGTATTAGGTCTGCCTTTTGTGCAATTTCCTTTCTTTCCAAGTGCTATGGCACCCAAACTTCTGGTTGCATTTTCATTTTAGTGCGATGATTGTGCTGTAGTGTTGGGTATGGGAGTTGTAGTGCCCAATCTACTGCCTCCATCCAATTCTTCCAGAATTCACTCTTTTTGATACCAAAACACACTAAATTGACTTCCAAAGACTTCTAAATTAAAAACCTAGAAAAGAAACAACAAAACATCAAAATCAAATCTAAAATACCCTAGAACAAACAATAATCAAGCTAGATTGCACAAGATAAGCGGTATAAAACCGACTTATCAACATGCTATTGGTTGCCTAATCAATGTCAAGGAAACATATGACATGTCTCAAGTGTTTCTTGAACACATTATGCTAGCTATTAAAAAGCTTAGACAAGCAAGAGGTTTTGATATCTAGTTTTAATTTCTCAATGGGTACCATTCTAGCTAGCTATTCTTTTGCAGTACCATGTGACATCCAAGACAATACCATGTGACCCTTCATACTCATGTCTCTCACTAGTTCCCATTTGGATAGCTTTTAATCAATCATTTCTGTATCAAATCTTTTCCTAAATCCCGCTCATTATCTATATATATACAAGTAATGGCTGCAGTCACAAGCAAATCAAATCGTGTGACTTTTCAAGCAATCAAATATTTCCCATACTAGCTCTTTGAAATCATTCTGTAGAAATTTTGTATTGGCTTCGTTACCTAAATGGTGAAGGAGCTGTGAATATATAGGGATTTAATACAACCAATTAATCCCTCAAAATCAGAAATAGTCTAATCTAGGAAATTACAAATAAATACAACTTAATTTAAGGGATTTACAGTTATCCTATTAAATGAGCTATATACGAAAAGTCAATAATTCTCTTTGATTGTCAATCCTAATTCCTTGATTATCAATCCCATAACTTTTGGGATTTCAACACTCCCCCTCAAGCTGAGGCATAGATATTAATCATGCCTAGCTTGCTTGTTAGTGCATTAAACCGAGGCTTAGGAATACTCTTGGTAAGCACATTTGCAACTTGTTGTGCTATGGGCAAGTACCGTAGATTAATGGTACCATTGTCGATCTTTTCTTTGATGAAGTGTCTATCTATCTCCACATGCTTAGTGCTGTCATGATGGATAGGATTGTGAGCAATACTCACAGCAGCTTTGTTGTCACAGTAGAGCTTTATAGGCATATAACTAGGAATCCGAAGCTCTCTTAACATGTGTTTCAGCCAAATACCTTCACATACACCATGAGCCAAGGCCCTGTATTCAGCCTCAACAGTATTTCGAGCAACCACAGATTGTTTCTTGCTTCTCCAAGTTACAAGGTTGCCCCACATGTAAGTGCAATACCCTGAGGTTGAGCGCCTATTAATTACAGAACCTGCCTAATCTGCATCAGTGAAGATTTCAACATACCTTGGACCTCCCCTTTTAAAAAATAGACCCTTTCCAGGAGTCCCTTTCAAATATCATAAAATTATGTAGACTGCCTCCAAGTGCCCTTCTTTAGGAGAGTGCATGAATTGGCTCACTACACTTACAAGGAATGCAATATCTAACCTTGTGTGAGAGAGGTAAATTAATCTACTAACAAGGTGCTGGTACCTTCCCTTGTCTATGTCACTGCCTTCATCCTCATCACCTAGTTTTTTATTAGGTTCCATAGGTGTATCTGCTGGTCTACAGTCTAACATACCAGTTTCTTGTAACAGATCCAGCACATATTTTTTCTGTGATATGGAAATACTAGTGTGACTTCGAGCTACCTCTATTCCTAGGAAATATTTTAAGGGTCCTAGGTCTTTTAGCTCAAATGTTGTGCTGAGATATTTCTTCAAGAGTTGAATTTCTCCTAAATCATTACCGATTATAACCATGTCATCCACATAGACAATGAGGATGGTGATTTTGCCGTCTATTGAGTGTCTAAAAAACATAATGTGATCTATTTGGCCCTGATTGTACCCTATTTTCTTCACAACTTGGGTCAGTCTTTCAAACCATGCTCTAGAAGACTGTTTTAGCTAGAGCTGGGTTCATGGGCTGAGCCCGGTGGGCCAGCCTGTTGGGGCCCGATAAAATGGTGGGCTGGGTTTCCTAAATGGTGGCCCGTTTAAAACCGGGCCAATTTGGCCCGGCCCGATTTGGCCCGTGGCCCGATCGGGTTCATGCCTGGTTGGCCCGGTTGGCCTGATTTGTTTTTTTGTTTTTTTTTTCAACTTTCAATTGTCCTCATTCTAAAATCTGAATGCAATCTCTAACTCAAAAATCATAATTTCATCTCTCACATTCCACTCTTCCCAAATTTGACTATCTTTCTATACGGTTCTACTTCTATGGTTCTACCCCTCTCCGCCTCTTCTCCTCAGTCCTCACTGCCGCCTCTCCTTCTCTAGCACTAGCCAACACTTCCCATCTTTTTCCCCCATGCTCAATATTAGATGAAATACTTTGAAGTTTGTTGTTGTTAGCACAAAGTAAAGTTGATGGGTATTGTTTCTTCAATGTTCTTTGAGGTTTCTTATGGGTTTCTTAGCTTTGCATGAAGTGGGTATGCTTTATTTTTCATCTATACTGTGATTATTGGGCGAAATCTGTTATTTTTGGACCCCCGCGCTTAGCGCTGGCATCTTGACTTCAAAAGTTGCTNTGCATATAGAGCTGGGTTCATGGGCTGAGCGCTTAGCGCTGGCATCTTGACTTCAAAAGTTGCTGTCGCTGGACCCCCAACGCTGGGCGCCAGATCCCAGAGCTGAGCGCCAGCACCTTAGAGGCTATCGCTGGAACCCCAGCGCTGAGCGCCAAAACCCAGCGCTGGGTGCCAGATCCCAGCGCTGGGCGCCAGCACCCCAGAACCTTCCATCCAGTTTATTTTTCATATTAAGCCTTCAACTACAATTTTTCTAATACCTTACCTATAAAAACAATAAAAAGGGGTATATTTAGGACATAAATTTGGACTCTCTTATCTCATTATAACATAAGTATATTTTTTTATGAACTTTATTAAATCAATCTTAGAAGGACTAGGTAGTAAAAGATTTAGTTTCTCTTAAACTTTAGGGTATTAAAAAGGAAATTGTTTATTTGAATTTGTATTTTGATTGCGTATGTTAATATTTGATGTTTCATAATCAATATGTTCTCATATTCTCTAAAAAATAAGCATGGCAAAAAAAATTAAAAAAAAAAAGATTTTGGCCTGTTATTGCCCGTTATAGCCCGCAGCCCGAGGTGGGCTGGGCTGGACTGAGAAATGGCTGGCCCGATTAGAACCGGGCCACTTTGGCCCGGCCCGTGGCCTGGCCCTAATGGGCTGGGCTGGCCCGTTAGCCAGCTCTAGTTTTAGCCCATAGAAAGCCCTTTTTAATCTGCACACCTTTCCTTTCTGCCCCTCAAAACCAGGTGGTATGTCGATGTAAACTTCTTCATTTAGCCTTCCATTGAGAAAGGCATTCTTCACATCTAGTTGGTGGAGTGGCCAATCTGAATTTGCAGCTAAGGACAACAGAACTCATATTGTGTTCAGTTTGGCCACAGGTGCAAACGTTTCTTGATAGTCTATCCCATAGGTTTAAGTAAAACCCTTAGCAACCAGCCTTGCTTTGTACTTGTCTATGCTTCCATCACTTTTGTATTTAATGGTGAACACCCATTTACAGCCAACTGTTTTCTTCCCCGTAGGTAGGTTCTTGAGCTCCCATGTGCCATTTTTTTCAAGGGCATTCATCTCCTCTACAATAGCTTTCTTCCATTTTGGTTTGGAAAGGACCTCATCTATATTTTTAGGAATTTTTGTTTTGGAAAGATAAGCAGAAAAGGCACAAAATCCAGGGGATAAATTTTTCAATGAAACAAATTTAGAGATAGGATGTTGTGTACATGTTCTTACCCCTTTTCTAATGGCAATTAGGAAGTCTTCAAGGTTTTGTTGTGGTTCTGTATGGTTCTCAGCTGGCTTTGCAGGGCTCTTAGTGTTACCGGAGCAAATATTTGGCTCAGATTCTTGGCCTTGTTGTTTGTCTAACTTATCTGCCTTTGAAGAAGGATTCTTTCTTGAATAAACAAGTATTTTTGGTTGTTTAGTTTCTGGTAGTGTCATAGGTTCAGGTTCTGCAGGTTCAGGTTCTGGTATTGTCACAAGTTCAGGTTTTGTTTGACTATTTTTAGGAGGCATGAGATCTATACTTGGGTATGAGATAGGTAAGGGTGTAAGGTCAGAATGCAGGGTTATAGGTCCAGATTCCAATTCTATTTGTACAAGATCAGTAGGAGGTGTAGATTCAAGTTCAAAATTGGTTTCCTACACTCAACTTCATCTATATTCTCCCCCTGAAGTTGAGAGGGGGGGAAGTAAGGATCAGTTTCAAAAAAAGAAATATCTTTGGACACAAATAGACATTTGAGAGTGGGAGAATAACATTTATATCCTTTTTGAGTAGGTGAGTACCCAACAAACACACACCTATGTGCCCTAGGATCAAGTTTAGACTGTCTAGGAAAATGAGAGTGAACAAAGGCCTTACACCCAAAAATTTTGGAAAGGAAAACCTATAGTGAGGAAAGTTCTTTTGGAAGACCGAGAGTGGTGTATGAAGATTAAGAACTTTGGATGGCATTCGGTTTATGAGACAGGCTGCAGTTAAAACTGTCTCTCCCCTTAGATAATTTGGTACATTCATGGTAAACATAAGGGACCTAGTGACTTCTAGGAGGTGGCGATATTTTCTCTCAAAAATCCCATTTTGTTGTGGAGTATGGGCACAAGAGCTCTCATGAATTATACCATGGGATGTAAGATATTCCCCTAAAACAAAATTAAAATACTCCCTGCCATTATCAGTTCTTAAGGTTTGAATATTAGTGTGGAATTGATTTTGGACCATAGAGTGGAAGTTTTTAAAGGTGTGAGAGGCTTCAGATTTTTCCTTTAGGAGATATACCCAGTATACCCTTGTGTGATCATCTATAAAGGTGATAAACCACCTAGCTCCTGAAATATTTTTAACCCGAGAGGCTCCCCAAATATCACTATGAATGAGTGCAAATGGACGAGAAGCAACGTAGGGTTTTGCAGCATAAGATGCTCGGGTCTTTTTGGCTAATTGACAAATCTCACAAGAAAAAGAACTAGGATTCTCATTAATAAATAAGTTTGGAAACAAACTTTTGAGATACAAGAAGTTGGGGTGACCTAACCTACGATGCCACATCATAATTTGACTAGAATTGGAAACATTGGACACATTGACAGTGAGTGCTTGTTTATTCAAAGAGGCATGCTTGTTCCAGAAGTAGAGTCCATCAGTCATACTAGCACTGCCAATCATCTTCCCCAAGATCTGCTACTGTATAACACAGCAATTAGAGGTGAAATTAACACGACATTTAGGGTCCCTAGTCAGTTTGCTAATGGATATTAGGTTACAAGATAGGTTTGGGACATGAAGAACAGATTTGAGGACAAGATTATCAGTCAATTTAATTGTCCCAATACTAGCAACAGGTGATCTAGTACCATCTGCTACTCTTACCCAAAAATCATGTTTGCAAGGGGTATAAGCAGAAAATAGAGATAAGTTACCTTTCATATGATCTGAGGCTCCTGAATCAAATATCCAAGGAGCTGATTGTTCTAGGTCAGGGGTAGAAAAAGAATGTGCAGTACCTTTTAGAGCTAAGGTACACGTAGGGAATGAGGAATGGCCAAGGAGCTGGTGAAGAACCTCCAACTGCGACTTTGTTAACTGAATATTAGCAACATCCTCTCCACTGGATTCTTCATAGGTAACTTGATGAGCTTTCCCTTCTCTCTTGTTCCTTGGCTTCCAACCTGGTGGAACCCCATGGAATTGGAAACAAGTGTCTCGGGTATGTCCAGTCTTCTTGCAGTGGCTGCATACAGGACTTTCTCCATATTTTTTCTGTTTGTTTTCATTTTCTATCTTGAATTTAAACCCTTGGTGT
Organism: Cercis canadensis; assembly: GCA_003255065.1. Lineage (NCBI taxonomy): Eukaryota > Viridiplantae > Streptophyta > Magnoliopsida > Fabales > Fabaceae > Cercis > Cercis canadensis. Next base: position 123,062 of record QAOA01007002.1, read on the forward strand.
AAAGGGCAGAACTCTCTATTTGGCTAGTTTTAGGATCCTTGTTGTCTCCTAACATCATGCTTCTTCTGTTTTCTTCACTCCTAACCTCAGCAAATGCCTCTTCAATAGCTGGTAGAGGTCTTCTCCCCAAGATTCTGCCAAGAACCTCATTTAAATCCTTATGCAGACCTACTAGGAACTCATACAAGCGTTCCTTATCAAGATGAGCCTTGAACTTGATGTGATCATCAACATCTCCCCAATCTACTTCATAAAATAGATCCAACTCTTGCCATAATACCTTTAGAGAGTTATAGTAGCTGGTTACGTCAAGATTGCCCTGTCGAGTGTTTTTGAGTTTAATCTTGATCTCAAAAACTTGGGAGGCATTCTCTAAATTAGAGTAGTTTTCCTTGACAGCATCCCATATGGCTTTTGCTGTCTTGAAAAAAAGGTAGGTTCTACTGATGTGAGGCTCCATCGAATTGATAAGCCATGACATCACAATGGAATTATTGAATTCCCACTTGTATAAGTGGGATCATCGATTTTGGGCTTGCTGGCTTCTCCAGTGAGGTAGCCCATTTTTCCTCGGCCTCTAATCACCATAAGAACAGATTGAGACCAGTGGAGGAAATTTTTACCATCTAACTTGTGGTTGGTGATGATAAGTGAGGAGCTCATAAGGGAGGAACTCTCACTCACCGAAGGGTTTGCCATGGAGGATTCAACTCTAGAGGTTGTTTTTCCAGAAGAGCTCATAAGAGAGGAACTCTCACTCACCGAAGGGTTTGCCATGAAGGATACAACTTCAGAAGTTGTTTTTTCAGAATTCTCCATGTTCATGGATCGGTGCTCTGATACCATGTAGAAATTCTGTATTGGCTTCCTTACCTAAATGGTGAAGGAGCTGTGAATTTATAGGGATTTGATACAGCCAATCAATCCCTCAAAATCAGAAATAGCCTAATCTAGGAAATTACAAATAAATACAGCTTAATCTAAGGGATTTACAGCTATCCTATTAAATGAGCTATATATGGAAAGTCAATCATTCTCCTTGATTGACAATCCTGATTCAATCCCATAACTTCCGGGATTCCAACAAAAGGACTCCCCCCTAAGAGACAGTGTGTACATTCTATTATTTTGCAAGAAGGGCAAGGGCCAATCAATGTAAGGCCTTATCGTTATCCCCACCACCACAAGGAGGAAATCAAAAGGCAGGTTGCAGAAATGCTTCATACAGGTATTATTAAACCTAGCTCTAGCCCTTTCTCCAGTCCTGTACTTCTGGTTAAGAAGAAAGATGGCACTTGGAGATTATGTGTAGATTACAGAACTTTAAATAAGGCCACTATCCCGGATAAATACCCTATACCTGTTGTGGATGAGCTTTTGGATGAGCTTCATAGCGCTCTTTTTTTTCAAAGCTAGATTTGAAATCCGGTTTTCACCAAATACGAGTTAGAGAAGCTGATGTTGCCAAGACTGCTTTCCGGACTCAATGGACATTACGAATTTTTAGTAATGCCATTTGGCCTCACTAATGCCCCGGCCACTTTTCAATTTGCTATGAACGACTTATTTCGGCCTTTTTTAAGGAAATTTGTGTTGGTATTCTTTGACGACATTCTGATTTATAGTTCAGATTGGTCTTTACACTTACAGCATCTCACTAGGGTACTTGAGGTTCTGTCCAAGCAACAGTTTGTAGTAAACTGTTAGAACCCAACTGATTGTGGACCAGAATAGAGGGTCTAAAGAGTGGAAAGTCTACACTAGGAGAAATAAGAAAATATAGGAGGAGAGGAACACGTGACTGTCTGTTATTTCCTTTATGTGTATTTCTGTTATTTGCTTTACTGTGCATTTTCTGTTATTTGCTTTACTGGCTTTTCCTAAAAGGGTGGGAGTTCGTTAGAGTCTTGGAGGAGGGTCAGTATAGGAGAGGAGGAGAATGCTAGAGAGGTTATCTAGGTTTTACAATTCTGATTCCTTCGGCTTAGGCTTGGACAGAGTGGGATACTCTGTGGAGCTCTAGCTCTGAGAAGGAGAATTACTAAACTACTGTAATTCTTCATAGCTTCTTGATTTAATACTACGAACTATCCATTTCTGTACTTTGGGTTTCCATTATTGGTCCGACCTGCCGGATACCAAACAATGGTCTCTAAGGTAGACGCGGTGGAGTCCAAAGTAGCCGTTCTTGAAGCTCAACTTCAGGAGGTGAAGTCGACGGTAACAGAGCTTCAATGCTCTGTAGTACATGAGGCTCAAGCGAACGAGGCAGAACGCCGGGAAAGTGCCGAGTTCCGTTCGAGGATGACCGAATGGATGCGTCGGAGCGCCGGGAAGCAGTCAACCATCACAGAAGACGACGAAACTCCCAGAAGGCCTCACGGTTCGAGTAGTCGGACAGAACAGGGCAGAACACCTGAGTCGGGCTCTCACTCGACGAGGCACACCGAAGTCATCGACGACTTCCGTTTAGCAGCGAAAAGAGTCGAGCTACCTTCATTCGATGGAACCGACCCACGTGGATGGATTTCACAAGCAGAAATGTACTTCCAAGTACAGAACACTCGGTCTGAACTGAGGATTCCTCTCGCCCAGTTGTCGATGGAAGGACACGTGGTTCACTGGTTCTCTTTGCTTTGGGAGGGTGACCACGAGCTTTCCTGGGATAAACTCAAGGTAGCTTTGTTGGAACGATTCGGCGACTTGAACACTAGAAACCCATATGAACAGTTGTCAGCTTTGACACAGGAGAACTCCATAGCTGAGTATGTGGAGGCTTTTGAATTCTTGATTTCCCAAGTACCTAGAGTAGCAGAACAGCAAGCTATTGGGTATTTCATGCATGGGTTGAAGCCTGAAATAAGACGTTGGGTAAGAATTCACCATCCTAAAGTTATTAGTAAGGCAATTTTGCTTGCTAGGGATGTAGAGGGTGCTTTGTATGGAGAGGAGGATAGCAGGGTAAGAAACACTGGCAGTAAGAATGTAATGAGTTCTGGTTTGAATCCTAACAGGATTAGGGCTCAGAATTCTTCTTTCCCACAATCCAACAATCGTTTTAAAGAAGTAACTCCGAACTGGAAACATGAGACCAAGTCCCCACCACAGGGACTAGGACCAGGGGTTGATCATAGGCGCACAGGAGAGGTTAGAAGTAGAGGGGTTCATCACTTATCTGCTCAGGAACTATTTGACAGAAGGAAAAAGGGGTTATGTTTTAGGTGTGGCCAGCAATACCACCCACTGCACCAATGTCCAGATAAGCAACTCAGACTTACCTTACTAGCTGAGGATGAGTTCATTAATGATAAGGGTGAGATTGAACATATGAAGGAGGACAATGAGGAGACGGCAGAAGATTTGGACTGCACAGCTATGGGATTGCTTCACTTTACTAAGGAAGCGAGTTTTAGTTCTAAGGTTATGAAGTTGGAAGGAAGGCTGAAGGGATTACCTATACTAATCTTAATTGACAGCGGAGCCAGTCATAATTTTGTGTCTAGGAGGGTGGTTTTGGCTTTGAGCCTACTTGTGCAAGATACTCCAGAGGTGGGTATAAGGTTAGGAGATGGCCATCGTGTGTTGACAAGGGGGAAATGTGATTTGTGTGTGGATTTAGGGCCTATCACAGTGGCTGTTACTGCCTTTGTTTTTGACATTGGAAGTTTGGATTTAATCTTGGGGATCTCTTGGTTGGAAACATTAGGAGTGGTGCAAACAGACTGGGGAAGGAGGGTCATGACCTACTACAATGGGACAGACCTGGTTACTCTACAAGGCATTGATCAAAGAGTCAGCACAGATTCTTCTTCATTACATAGCCTAATAGGCAGAAAAGGGTATGCAGTAGATGGTCTATTCTGGAACACAGAGGTACAGAATCTGGAGGCCATTCAGCAAGGTGACTTATCACCGATTTGAAGGAAGGGAGTACAGGGGTTGATTGATCAATTCCCTGTTGTCTTTGTTGAAATACAAGACTTGCCGCCTCATAGAAGCAATGACCATGCTATAGTCCTTCAAGCTGGTCAGGGCCCTGTGAGTGTGAGGCCTTATAGGTACCCTCACCACCACAAGGATGAAATTAAAAGGCAAGTTATGGAACTGATGCAACTGGAGTTTATTCGGCCTAGTAGTAGTGCCTTTTCCAGCCCTGTCATCTTGGTAAAAAAGAAGGACAACTCATGGAGAATGTGTGTCGATTATAGGGCTCTGAATAGGGTGACAGTACCGGATAAGTACCCTATCCCTGTAGTAGAGGAACTTCTTGATGAGCTGCACGGAGCTTGGTTCTTTTCTAAGTTGGACCTTAAATCGGGATTCAATCAGATTCGGGTAAAGGAGGAAGACATACACAAAACAGCATTCAGAACTCATAACGGCCACTATGAGTACCTAGTTATGCCATTCGGATTGATGAATGCTCCAGCCACCTTCCAATCCACTATGAATGATGTGTTTAGATCATGTCTACGAAGGTTTGTGCTAGTTTTTTTTTATGACATTTTGGTTTATAGTCCAGATTGGGACACACATCTATTGCATTTGGCTGAGGTGCTAAGCTTGTTGAAACTCAATAGTTTAGTGGTTAACAAAAAGAAATGCAGTTTTGGGAGGAAATCCATTGACTATCTAGGCCATCTAATTTCGGGAGAAGGAGTAGCTATGGATCCCGAAAAGATAGTAAGTGTTCTGCAGTGGCCTATTCCAAAAAATGTTAAGGGAGTCAGAGGGTTTTTGGGATTAACCGGTTACTACCGTAAGTTTGTACAAGGGTATGGCAAGGTGGCTAAGCCTTTAACCAAGTTAACCAAGAAAGACAACTTCCATTGGAGTTCCGCTGCTCAAGCTGCCTTTGAGACTTTAAAGAAAATAATGACTACCTCTCCGGTTTTGGCTTTGCCTAACTTTGCACAAACCTTTGAAGTAGAGTGCGACGCATCCGGGAGAGGAATTGGTGCAGTTCTTATGCAACAAAGACGCCCTCTAGCTTATTTCAGCAAGGCTTTGTCANACCTCTCCAGTTTTGGCTTTGCCTAACTTTGCACAAACCTTTGAAGTAGAGTGCGACGCATCCGGGAGAGGAATTGGTGCAGTTCTTATGCAACAAAGACGCCCTCTAGCTTATTTCAGCAAGGCTTTGTCAGAAAATACTTTATCCAAATCTGCTTATGACAAGGAAATTATGGCCCTTGCTCTTGTTGTCCAACATTGGAGACCATATCTGTTGGGGCGGCATTTCTTTGTCTATACAGATCAAAAGAGCCTTAAACACCTTCTTCACCAACGCATTACCACTACTGACCAACAAAACTGGATAGCCAAGTTGTTAGGGTACACCTTTGACATAATCTATAAGCCCGGACCAGAAAACAAGGCAGCTGATGCCTTGTCCAGAATTCCTGAAGATGGAGAGTTGAATAGGCTTGTTTCTTTCCCTGTGTGGCTGGAAGGTCAGGAATTAATTCATGAAGTAAAGGAAGATACACATCTCCAAGGAATTATTTCTGCTTTGCAACAAAATCCTTCCTCCCGACCAGGATTTGTGTACCAGCAAGGAGTTCTTTTCTATAAAGACAGGTTAGTGATTTCTGCTAACACTCCTAGGATTCCTCAACTCTTAGCAGAATTTCATTCTACTCCTCAAGGGGGCCACTCTGGTTTCTTACGTACTTATAGAAGGTTGGCAGAGAATTTATATTGGGTAGGCATGAAGAAGTATGTTCAAGACTTTGTTAAGTCTTGTGACATTTGTCAACGACAAAAGTATGCAGCTCTCTCTCCCGGGGGTCTCTTACAGCCATTAGACATACCTGACCTTATTTGGGAAGACCTCTCCATGGACTTCATTACGGGTCTCCCTAAGTCTAAAGGGTTCGAAGCTATTCTTGTTGTGGTAGATAGGCTGTCGAAGTATGCTCACTTTATTCTATTGAAGCATCCTTATACAGCAAAGGGAGTTGCAGAAATTTTTGCAAAGGAAATTGTTCGTTTGCATGGAATTCCTAATTCCATTGTTAGTGACCGAGACCCTCTCTTTATCAGTCACTTTTGGCAGGAATTATTCAAGCTACAAGGCACAGTGCTCAGGATGAGCTCCTCATACCATCCGGAAACAGATGGCCAAACTGAAGTCATCAATCGTTGCCTAGAAACTTACTTAAGGTGTTTTACTTCTGAACAACCTAGGTACTAGTCACATTGGTTATCTTGGGCAGAATTGTGGTACAATACCACTTTCCATGTTTCTACAAATTCCACTCCTTTTGAGGTAGTATATGGCAGAAAGCCTCCTAGTTTGGTTCGCTATCTTCAAGGAGAGACAAGGGTGGAGGCAGTGGCGCGAGAATTGATTGATAGAGATGAGGCGCTGAAACAAATGAAATTTCACCTGCTGCGTGCCCAGCAACAGATGAAAAAATATGCAGATCAGAAAAGAAGGATCCTGTCCTTCGAGGTGGGAGAATGGGTTTTCTTGAAGCTTAGGCCCCATCGTCAACAATCTGTGGCTAGGAGAATAAATCAGAAACTTGCAGCAAGGTTTTATGGCCCTTTCCAGGTTCTAAGTCGCTGTGGACCAGTTGCTTATAAGCTGAAATTGCCACCTTCTTCCCGGATACATCCGGTCTTTCATGTCTCTCAGTTGAAGAAGGCTATAGGCAATTATTTGGTGGAACCAGTGCTGCCAGCAGACTTAGAAATGGAGCTCTCTGATTCTGCAGAACCAGAGGACATCCTAGCTTCTCGGGAAATCACCAAGCATGGTGAGACCAGTAAGCAGCTGCTTGTTAAGTGGAAGACTAAACCTATGGATGAAGCAACATGGGAGGATGAATTCATTATCCGTAGCCAATTCCCCTCCTTCAGCCTTGAGGACAAGGCTGCTCTTATAGGGGATGGCAATGTTAGAACCCAACTGATTGTGGACCAGAATAGAGGGTCTAAAGAGTGGAAAGTCTACACTAGGAGAAATAAGAAAATATAGGAGGAGAGGAACACGTGACTGTCTGTTATTTCCTTTATGTGTATTTCTGTTATTTGCTTTACTGTGCATTTTCTGTTATTTGCTTTACTGGCTTTTCCTAAAAGGGTGGGAGTTCGTTAGAGTCTTGGAGGAGGGTCAGTATAGGAGAGGAGGAGAATGCTAGAGAGGTTATCTAGGTTTTACAATTCTGATTCCTTCGGCTTAGGCTTGGACAAAGTGGGATACTCTGTGGAGCTCTAGCTCTGAGAAGGAGAATTACTAAACTACTGTAATTCTTCATAGCTTCTTGATTTAATACTACGAACTATCCATTTCTGTACTTTGGGTTTCCATTATAAACAGAAAAAAATGCAGTTTTGAGAAGCAAGCTGTGGAGTACCTTGGGCATATCATATCTAGTCAGGGTGTGGCAGCTGACCCCACCAAGATACAAGCTGTGCTAGACTGGCCAATACCCAAAACGGTTAAAGGTGTACAAGGATTCCTAGGGTTGACTGGTTATTACCGGAAATTTGTCCAAGGATATGGACAAATGGCCAAACCTCTCACTCAGCTTACCAAAAAAGACAATTTCCAATGGGGACCAGCATCCTTGGAGGCTTTTAAGAACCTTAAGGTGGTTATGACTACATCACCTGTTCTGGCCTTTCCGGATTTTTCAAGGTCTTTTGAGGTGGAATGCGATGCTTCGGGTACGGGCATTGGAGCAGTCCTAATGCAAGACCGTAAACCACTCGCATATTTCAGCAAAGCTTTCTCCAGCAGCCATGTGTCTAAATCAGCATATGACAAAGAACTCATGGCCTTAGTTCTTGCGGTGCAACATTGGAGACACTACCTTTTGGGACGGCCTTTCATCATTTATACTGACCAAAAGAGTTTGAAACACTTGTTGCAGCAGAAAATAACCACTCCCAATCAGCAGTCATGGATGGCCAAGCTTTTAGGATATCACTTCCAAGTGGTATATAAGCCAGGGCATGAGAACAAGGCTGCTGATGCATTGTCTCGCTTGCATGAAGCTGGGGAATTTCAAGCTATCATCTCCTATCCGGTTTGGCTAGAAGGAACTCATATTGTTAATGAGGTCCATCTTGATCCACACCTCAAACAGGTCATGTCTGACCTGGAAAAGGACCCTAATTCTAGACCTGATTTCATGCTCCAGCAGGGGGTACTTCTCTATAAAAATCGATTAGTCCTAGCTGCCTCTTCCCCTTACATTCAGCTGCTACTAAAAGAGTTTCATTCCTCTCCCACTGGGGAACACTCGGGTTTTCTTAGAACATACAGAAGGATCGCTGGAAATTTGTATTGGGTAGGGATGAAACGGTGCATTCAAGAATTCGTCAAGTCATGTGACACATGTCAGAGGCAAAAATATGCTGCCACTTCACCAGCTGGACTACTTCAGCCATTGCCGGTTCCAAATCAGATTTGGGAAGACATCTCTATGGATTTCATAACAGACCTTCCCAAATCTAAAGGATTCGAAGCTATCTTGGTAGTAGTTGATCGTCTGTCAAAATATAGTCATTTCATTCTTTTAAAGCATCCTTATACTGCTAAGACGGTGGCTGAACTCTTTGTAAAAGAAATTATCCGGCTCCATGGGATTCCACAATCTATAATCAGCGACCGTGACCCATTATTCCTCAGTAATTTCTGGCAAGAACTTTTTCGCATGCAAAGCACCTTGTTGAAGATGAGTTCTTCTTACCATCCAGAAACTAATGGTCAGACCGAAGTGCTCAACAGATGTCTTGAGACTTATCTGCGTTGTTTTGCCTTGGAGCAACCAAAAAATTGGGCATATTGGGTGTCTTGAGTGGAGTTATGGTATAATACCTCCTTTCATGCCTCTTCCGGCTCTACTCCCTTTGAAACTGTTTATGGCAGAAAGGCACCAACCTTAATTAAATACCTGCGGCATGAGACTAAGGTGGAGGCAGTGGCTGTGGAATTAAGCGACCGAGATGAAGCACTAGCTCAGCTCAAACACAATCTGAACCGGGCACAAGATCAAATGAAGAGGTTTGCTGATAAACACAGAACATTGCAGTCCTTCCAGGTGGGTGAATGGGTTTTCTTAATACTCCGTCCTCATAGACAGCAAACTGTCCATAAGCGAATCAATCAGAAGCTGGCTGCTAGGTATTATGGCCCTTATCAGATTTTGGCAAAGTATGGATCAGTGGCTTACAAGCTGCAACTACCTCCACTTGCAAGGGCTCATCCAGTTTTCCATGCTTCCCAATTAAAAAAGGCAGTTGGGAATTATTCTGTGAATCCTGACCTTCCTCATGACCTTGGGGTTGAATTGGATATCCTTGTGAAACCTGAGGGGATTCTGACCAGCAGAGACATCTTAAGGTCAGACACTCCTGTCCAACAGTGCCTTGTAAAGTGGAAAGGGGGCTCCTCGGATGACACAACCTGGGAGGACACCGAGGTGTTACAAAGCCAGTTTCCCACCTTCGGCCTTGAGGACAAGGCTGAGCTTCCACAGGTTGGCAATGATAGAGTCCAAAGTTCAGGTATTGGGCCAATGCATATTCAGCAAGAGGCAAAGCCCAGAATATGGAGAGTTTACACTAGGAAAAAGAAGAGTGGGGCAGAGGGGAATTCGGTTAGGAATGTTTAGATGAGCTGGCAGTTGGTTAGAGGAAAGAAAGGGAATACTCACGTGTTCTGGTAGTTATAATGGGATGGATTCTAATTAGCAGTGTAGACTTGTTTACGGTTAGATTCAAGCAGAGAATACATTCTCTGAGGAGCTTTGCTCTGGGCCATTGTAGGAAACCTTTGAATTTGAATAATACTCCTGAGTCTTTTATTCTATTCTGTGGTTATCTTATCTGGAATTGCTAGTTAATTTCTGGTGTTCTAACATCATCTGTAAAGTAAGTATCTCCTACATTTGAGGTTGCATTATGTAAAAGTGCCAAGCACATAGCCTATGGCAGCTACTTGGAAATACTTCCCTTATGGCCTTGTGCATAGATAAATCCCCATCTGTGATCACACATATTGGAATTTTACCATTCATTGCATACAGAAATTGCCTCAACAACCATATATGTGTCTCTTCCTTTTCATCACAAACCAACGCACTACAAAAAAGAATAGTCTGCCTATGATGATTAACTCCTGAGAATACAATCAGAGGTTTATTGTACAAATTCATCTGATATGTTGTGTCAAAAGCAAGCACGTTCCCAAAGCAGTCATAATCCAATTGGCTAATACATCGCCCCAGAAAATATGTTCCAGTCTACCTTCATTATCCAAACTACAGCTTTTGAAGAACAATGGATCAGAATCAGAAAGTCCTTCCAAATAGTTTATTGCACCCATTGCATCATTTGGACCATTTATGCGCTCTCTCAAAATCTTATTGCAGATGTCAGTTGTCTTGAAGTGAAGCTTGTCATACCCACCCATTAGAAGTGCAAAATAACCCACAATGGCAGGAATTTTGACACCACAGTTTCGCATACTTTTAACCACTTCAATTCAAAGTCACCAACTGTAATATTTCAATGTGATCTTAACAGATGGGTATGCCTCTCATCAAACAACTCATGAGAATGTTCATCACTAAAGTGCGTAACGTACCACCGCCCAGTTTCCTTATTGATATGCACACGGAGGGACGCTTTACATCAAAATCTCTATTAATATAACTAGCAAGACAACTAAATAAAACCAAAGAACTATCCAACCATTTTACAACATTACACATTCACAGCATTCACTTCACAAAAAACTGTCTCTTCTGACCAATAACCAGAAAAAAATAAATCTAAAAAGAAATACATACCTCAAAAAATGTATATACTTATGTACCATGTACTCAATCTCCAATAGCAATCAAACCAGACTTGTACTCCTCGGAATGATTTTCGCAATCAACTTATCCGTAAATCTTGATGTATATTCGGTAAAATCAGCAATATGATTCTGTTAGCCCAAAAGAATTAGAGGTCGTTGTTCAGCCTGAACAAGATGGACCTTCTAGGGTTGTGGCTGAGGCAAACATGAATAAGGGGTTGAGAGTATATGAGAGGAGGAAGAAGAAGTGTGATCCGGAAGTGGGGGGAAGTTAGTTATGGTCAGTCACGTGTGTGTGCATGGGGGGTTTTGGGTGTTTTAGGAGGGAGGCAGAGTGAGAGGGGGTCATTCAGTTATTTTGAGTCTTGTGATTAGGAATTGAGAGACTACTCTCTTTGGAGGTCCAGGGACTGTATAATCACTACCCTGCAGTGGCAGAGGTGTTTAGTGCTATACAATACCAGTGACTTATTCTCTTTTCTCTGCCCTGTGTTTTCCTGATTATTATTACGTAACAGATTCAGTATATCATATGTACAGTTAACAAAGCATGATCACATATATACTATTCTCACTAAAATAACAAGAGTATACAACTTTTCAACGCACACACTTTCGACATCCAAAATACAGATACATGTAATGAAGCCTCTAAATAAAGAATAACCTGTAATATGATCATTAACTTTTAACCAAGCTACTTTTTCTGCTATATCAATGCAGTCAGCATGGGAGGCAGGCCAAAGGAACATTTTAATCAATATCCATACTAAAAGAAACTATGGGCCTGTTTGAAATCTGTTTTTAAAAACAGTTTTTTGTTTTTGAAAACAATAAGACAAAAAAACTTGTTTGGTAAAACTGTTTTTAAAAATTTCTTCTCACAAAACTGTTTTAAAAACAAGAAAACAAGAACAAGAAATGGCTGTTTTCAAAAACTGTTTTTAAAAACAAAAAAACCAAAACACTTTCAAACACACCCTATGTTTCTTAAGGACAGATAAAAGAAAAATCTACTATTGGGCACTGAATCTAGTGAACTTTAAGCTCAATATGCAACAGCAAACAGATGGAAGAAGTCATCAATCATCAGTCATTAAAAAAGTGGCATTTTTTTGCCAGTTACAGTCTACAATCGTAAGAAGAATTGTAAAATATAAGCAGCAAATCATGAAAAGCGCAACTGTTTCATAGCTCTCATCTTCCCCAACAATCACAGCCGTCATCTTACTTATAAATAAATCATGCTAGCATTTAAAATGCTTCTAAAAACCTGTTCCCACAAGGTAGTCCTCTACTTTGGCTGGCCTTACACCTGGAGGATTTTAACAAGCCTAGTAAACTAATAGAACACTTTTGTGCACATCAAGTTATAACATACAATTCACTTGATCTGTGTTCACAATGATTTTGCATCTTTCAGAATCCAAGCCAATGCCACTTGTAAGTTATACACCAAGAAAAACAAAGAAAACATCCTAATTATGTACCTGCACATAATGCAACAGCAATTTTAGTATTGGGATGCTAAAAGAAAGCATAGAATAAAAGAAATACTGTTATTGAAGAACATAGGCCTTAAATTACTAAAGCTTCAATAAATTTATCATCTAATTAGCAATCACTAGAACAAATACAGACCAACTATAATTTTTGTCAGTAAGTTAAATATACAACAGGCAGACATACAAGATAAGGAATCAATATGCAAGGAATTAACAACCCAATATCTACTACAAAAGCAGAGACACCCCTCAGTCTCCATTTGGAAAATATATTAACTCAATCACTTCAAAGTTTCTAGCTTATAATACAGAATAATTTCTTCCAAACCTTACATTAGTTGCATGTAACCATATTAGTTTTGTATTTAAACAAACTTTATTATTTTACAAAAAGAAAGGAGGGAAGGGGGATTGGTTCAAGCAAAGCCAACATGTAAAAGACCATAAAAATAATTCATAAGTGTGAATTCAACTTTCAAAATTCCTAACACTTCAAATTTGCATCCAATTGAGAGTTAGCTAAGCAAACACTGACGTCATTAGACTAGTGACAGGTCCACACCACCCACAGTGACACTACTTACGTTGTTTTGCCATATGCTTTTCCTATCTGACTTGAGACAGTATCGCTCAATTTAGGACAGAAACTGGCAACAAATCCAAGTTGCCAAAACCGAGAGAATGCCCCTCCCCCAACTCTAAAAATCAATAGATAAGCAAAAACGCAACTAGCAGCACTAGATCCAATAACACTACCAGGACCTCTTCTTCCTTTTCTTTTCTCAGGAACTCCCTGAGCTTCTTTCTGCGCCATTTTCGCTTTCATTGCAGCTGTCCCCTAACAAAGCCAAACTATTAACTCCAACATAATGGCCTCCTAAACGTTAATTTATGTTTCCAAACTGACCCCTGTTCATCACCACCTATTTCTCTGACAAATACAACTTCCCTTCAGTGCCAGTCACTAATTTCCCATTCCAAAGCTACAACTTTCATTACTTACTAGTATACAAGAAAAGCACATACCAGTACCTCCAATTCAGCCAAACAACTTAACCAGGAACACCAGGACAACATATAATTCTTTTCCAAAAAAAAATTAACACAAAAATTGACTTCTTCCTCACATTTCCCCCAATATTTTTTCAACAGAACCATAAACAGCCGTTCACAATTATCGACTACAATACAATCAAATAAGATGAAAATAATTCGGAAACTTACTTTCTAATACAGGGAATAAACGAAGAAGCGGTTGAAAAGGAAAAAAATCATGTAGGAACTAGTAAGGTTGGACGGTTGGACCTTTATCGTTACTTGCACAGCTTAGACCAAGTACTAACAGCAACCCCTTCAAGATCACAACTTGTCTCACGGAAGCACCTACACTTAGAGAAATAAGGAAGGGAATTTCACTCTTTCAAATCGCGAACAGACAAGCCTTCGGACAGTCCTTCCCACAGATCTCCCCCAAATCAGACATCAGTTCATGCAATGGAAATTTAATCACAAAATGCACCGTTTCGATAATGGGGCATAAATTCAAATACTAACTTCTATAGAAAATATCTGTAAATAAACAAAACCTACTGTATAAAGTATTTAATCTTCTCAGCCTTGCCATGTGTCTAATTTTGATTGGATGTGTCAGTTATAGTATTTGAACCACAAGTTGCGAGACACCGTTATATTTTTCTCATGATCTCATTTTGTAAAGGGTAAAACAATTTAACTTAAAAAATTGATATCAAACCTTTGATGCTTGTATATAACTTACTTATTTTTTTTTTTGGTAAAGAATATATAATTTCATTAGTTTGTAGTACAACTCTTCGACTTTATTTTTGTTTAGAAGAATAAAATATCATATTGGTATAAATTTCATGGTACAATTTTTGTCAACAAGAAAAGTAAAAAAATTAAAACAATGAATTTGGTACAACTTTTTTGTACAAGGGTATTTTCTTCAAAAACTATGTAAGCTTTAACAATTTATGAATTTATAGATTGGTAGTATCATTAGTGCTTTTATTTGGAAATCCTTTTGTTCAATCCTAAAATACAAATAGACTAAAACTCTATTTTGGTTCCTCATTTATTTGGGCGATATCAATATGATCCCTCCGTGCAAAGTCGAATCAATTTAGTTCCTCAATTTATAATTTTATTTCAATATAGTCCTTCTACTATAAGAAAACATATATTTTTTTTACAAAATTTCTCACAGAATAGTATTTCGTAAGAAATTTTTCACAATTCTCTCACAGATTTCTCATGAAATTAAATTTTAACTTATTTTTCATGAATTTTTCACAGAAAACGGTGATATAAGAAAAAATTCATAAGAAATTCTGTAAAAAAAATTACAAATTGAATTTCTCACGGTCAAATACTGTGAGAAATTACCTATGATTCAAAGTTTTAAAAACCGGACCGGTCAGCGAACCGGTTTGGCCAAAAATACCGATCAGATTGCTCAGTCAATCGGTATAACCGAAGTTTTTTTTCAAAATTAAAGATTCAAAAAGAAAACATGAAGGATAAAGAACAAATCATCAAACTCAACTCATAAGTGAAAATCTCAAATTTAAAAATTAAAATACATAGTCTTAAAACCATCAAAACTAAATACATAAGTAAAATACACAAGTTATATCACCCATAATCATAAACCAAATAAGTGAAATACACAATGCTACAATATGATGGTTACAGTTTTGATATAGGTGCCCTGCCACTAAAGCATAATCTTATAATATATGGTGCTTGCATTTAAACTTGATGGTGAGCACATACATCCTTTGCACCTTGTGACTATCATTGGCAATTATAAGCACAATGAATATAAGAGCAACACATTCTTGGACAAAAGGCCTGACACCACTATCAAGACAAAACAAAACTATTAGAATTCCAAAGAAGATAAACTAAAAACTGATACAGAAAAGGAAAGGAGGGAACATCTTAAGTTCAATACATGCATATCAAATAATATTTGCAGGAACTCCAAAGAAATGAACATCTTAAGTTCAATATAGCAGTAAATAAAATCAATCTAATCTTATTAACACAACCCCAAAGGAGAAAAAAATTGGAATGTACAAATAAATAAACAAGAACTACTAAGGACTTAAAAACTGTAACCATATTAATAAACAAATCCAAGAATAAACAAATCCTCTAATGAAATGGTGAAACTATTTACAGCATAATGATGCAATTGTCCAAAATTGAATAAATGATAATATATTCATAGACATTGACAATTGTCCAGAAAAGCATTAAAGAGTTCAGTTTGTTAAACATTTCTTTTTAGCTTGCTCCAATGTCTCACTGATTGACCAATAAATGTGCAAGCAAAAATGGCTGCCGGACAAACCCCATGGATACATGATCAATCTTTTTAAGTTCCTTCAATTTGACAGCCACAAAGAATGGTAGTTGTAAGCAATAAATATCCATGCAAGACTAACGTTATCACCTAATATTTCTTTTCCTTTTTTTCTTAGTTCTTGGCAATAACATCACTTTATCACTACAATAATTTAGAAAAACAATTTAAAATAACGTACAGAATCTTGCAATTCTCAAATAGGTTAGTTAACTATCTCGTCTTTCTCACCAATAGTTTAATTAGAAGTCCATTTCAGAATATAAGAGAGCCAGACTGCAAATGGAAAGAAAAGCTATAATTGAGTCCAAAAATGCTCTAGCCTTATGAAATTAGAGTTCAGCAGAGAAATGGTTGAGAGAAGAGAGAATCTGAGAGAAAACTTGGAGAGAAAGAATGATTTCTATTATTGAATCAGAGAATCAACAAAAAATACATATATAGAAATAATAAACCGCCTATCTAACTAAACTAACAAACTAACCAAACTAACTAAACTAATTACATAAATGGACATCGATCCATAATAATGATAATTGACTTGACTTAAGAACACGACCTGGTGTTTAATGAACACACCCATGTTCTTCTTCATAACACGGCTTGGTGATTAATGAACATGGCCGTGTTCTTCTTCAGCATCAACCGTGTTCATCTTTGTGAAGATGTCTGCCAATTGATATTGAGTAGGAACATGTGAGAGAGAGAGTAGACAATCTAACAACTGCTCACGGACATAATGGCAATCAATGTCAATGTGCTTAGTTCTCTCATGAAAGACCGGATTGCGGGTAATGTGAATAGCTGCCAAGTTGTCACATTTAAGAGGGATGGGAGCGATGGCAGAGACACCAAGATCACTGAGCAAACGATTAAGCCAAGCCAATTCAGAAGTGACTTTTCTCATGGAATGATATTCAGCTTCTACAGAAGACAAAGACATAGTAATTTGTTTGGTGGACTTCCATGAGATAGGACTGCTACCAAGCATAATGAAATAGCCACTAACAGATTTTCTAGAGAAGGGATAAGTAGCCCGGTCAGAGTCACAGTAGGCAAGAAAACTGAAATCTACAGTGTTGCTCATGAAAATGCCTTAAAGGGGATGAGAATGGAGATACTACAGAACATGGATAGCTGCTTGCATATGAGCTTGACATGGATGTTGGTTGAATTGACTAAGAAACTGGACTGTGTAGGCGATGTCAGGCAGAGTATGCAACAGAAAATTGAGCTTGCCAAGCAGTCTTCTATAAATGGTGGGATCAAGCAAAGGATCAGGCATTATAAGCTCTAATTTAACAGAAGGAGCTAAGGGGCAAGCCACTTGAGGCATAACAGAAACCTGAAACTCAGTGCAAAGGCCAGTTGTGTACTTGCGTTGACTGACTAAGAGGCCATGAGGTTAAGTAGTAAACTTGAGACTAAGAAAATAATGAAGAAGACCAAGATCTTTGATTCTGAATGTGGCATCAAGATGCTGTTTGAGAGAATTAATTTCAAGGAGATCATCACTAGTTACTAGTAAGTCATCAACATAAATGGCTACAATGACCATAGAGCTAGAAGACCTCTTAATGAACAAAGAGTAATCATGGGGAGAATGCTCATAGCCTCTGAGTTTAAGTGTTTCAGACAATTTAGCATACCACTATTGAGAGGCTTGTTTTAATCCATACAAGAACTTCTTTAATTTGCATACTAAGGAGGAGTGAGGAGCAGAATAGCCAGGAGGGATTTGCATATAGATATCCTCATGAAGGTTCCCATGCAGAAATACATTATTGACATCCAATTGAAATAAAGACCAGCCACGTTTAATAGCAAGAGCAATCAAAGTTCTAATAGTTGTGAATTTAACCATTGGAAAAAATGTTTCAGAATAGTCTTCACCTTCTTTTTGAGTAAAACCTCTAACTATAAGCCTGGCCTTGTATCTCTCAATTGAACCATCTGATTTTCTTTTAATTTTGTAAACCCACTTGCAACTGATAGGCTTTTTACCTTTAGGTAGTTTGACAATATCCCAAGTTTGATTGAGTTCAAGGGCTTCAAACTCCTTAGCCATGGCTTCATCCCACAATGGATTACCTGCAGCTTGCTTATAGGTCTGGGGCTCAATATCAGTAAAGAGATTATGAGAAAGATGTTGAGTACTGGCAGGGAGAGTACTAAAGCAGAATGATTTGTTTGCAACACAAACATTGGTGATGGTGTGGCAACAAAAACCAATGAGGGCATCACTTACAGGTGTATCTAGAACAGAACCACAAACATAATCTTTGAGAGATGGTGGAGGCCTTATAATTATGTTGGATAAAAGTAAATTTATAAAAAATATATTTATATGTTTTTATCAATTATTTACATAATTAAGAAAAATAACAAAAATGGACCAAGTGGGCTTAAATAAAAATGGGCTTAGTGAGACAATGGATTAGGCTTAGGTTTTCTTTTTATTGTCAAAACACAAACAAATAAAAAACATTGATTAAAAAAAAAATTATCTCCAATTTTCTTAATATATTTTTACCTATCAAATGACCCGAACAAAATACGGTATCCACAATATGATGTAAAGATAGTTATCTACTCAGCCTTTCTCTAGAAGCTTCTAAATAGTTAATTACTAACTAACTTAACTAACTCTAATGACAACTAGCTATGACTAACAATATGACAACTGGCTATGACAAACATTATAGACACATCACTGAGTGGTACACATCACGCTCCATCATCTAGTTTCCGTTTAACATTCCCCCGCAAAACTCAAGGTTCTAGGAAGAACAATTAGTTTGCTGCGATTGGAGAGAAAAGGCTTGGTGGATAATGGTTTGGTGAGTATGTCTACCAGTTGATCAGAAGAAGGAACATGGCAAAATTTGAAGGACTTGTTGAGAACTCATTTGCAGACAAAATGACAATCATTCTCAATGTTCTTTGTCCTAGCATGCAACACTGGATTTACTACTAGAAAGGTAGCACTCAAGTTGTCACACAACAAGAAAGGAGGATAAGCTAGAGAAAATTTGAGTTTTTGAAGTAAGCATTGCAATCAAAACAATTCAAAGGTGGCATTGGCTAAAGCCCTGTACTCAGCTTCAGTGCTTGAGCGAGCCACAACTTTCTGTTTTCCTGAAGTCCAAGAGATCAGGCATGATCCAAAAAAGATCGCATGACCGCTGGTGTTGCGTCTATCATCAGGACAGCTAGCCCAGTCTAAATAAGAATATGCAATCAATGGTAGTTGCTTGGACTTGGTGATGGTGAGACCATGAGACATAGTACCTTTGAGATACTTTAGAACACAATTAGCAACTTGGAAATGAAAATATGTGGGAGCACTCATGAATTGACAGAGTTTGTTTACTAATTAGGCAATATCAAGTCTAGTTATGGTGCAATATTGTAAGGCACCTACCAAGCTTCTGCAGAGAAATGGTTGAGACAACAATTCACCATTAGAAATGGAGAGAACCTGAGAGCTTATCATTGGAGTAGGAGCTGGTTTGGCATTTTCCAATCCTGCTCTATGAAGAAGATCAATGATGTACTTCGTTTGTGAAACTGTAGCTATTGTGACATTCTTGTAGTTTCAATGCCCAAAAAATAGTGAAGAGCATCCAAATCCTTTAAAGAGAAGGCAGAATTCAAGGAAACAACAAGGGACTGAATGAGGGACAAACTGGAGCCAGTAAGGATTATATCATCAACGTATAATAATAGATAAAGCATGACATTAGTAGAAGAAAATACAAATAAGGAGTAACATTATAGACACCTCACTGAGTTGTACACATCACCTTCTCCATCATTTGACTTTCGTTTAACAGAAAGCGGATATGGCAAGTAACGCTGTTATAGAAGAGGTGATGATGAGGTGGTGCTAAGGTGTGAAAAACAATATATATATATATATATATATATATATTCATATTTTAATTGAAGAACAACATCACAAGCCCTAAAAATCTTCACTTGTAAACATGTTATGTACATAAAAATCATTGCTCTTAGCTATTTGTACACCAATATGATATGCATGTTGCCCTTGATTTGCTTCAATTGAGATTTGAGAGAAGGAAACTCTTAGTTCTATAGGTTTGGTCTCTCTGTGCCTTTTGCTTAGAAATTTAAATAAACTATGTCAATACGGCGTGGTAGGCAGTGATACAGCAAATAATAGAGATGTTAACTCCTGAACATCCTGTTTGACCGAAAGTTGGCATGGTCAATAATAAATAAACAACTAAGTGGTGGATTTATGTATAAGGAGCATGAAATAATTTTTAATAACTATATATATAAAGTTTAATATAAAGTTAGTCCTTTTAAAAATATAAAATTGCATCCACTACTTCTCATTAACACAAAATGTGTGGCTTATATGTGGTTTAATATTGACATGAATCTCATACAAATGAAATTGAGTTCGGTTGAATTTGTAAAGTCAAGATTTAGTTGAGAACAAATAGTAAGAAAATGTTAAAAAAAAAAAGGTACTATTATGTATAATATATTCATTTCTCTTTAAATATTTTTCTTATATATACATATAATTTTCTTAGATATTTTTGAGAAATAGAGGTCGGAAGCTTTTAGAGCTCAATTCCCACACTATTCATTTGGAATGATCTCCAACATCCATTAGGAAGAAGAGTTAGTGTAAATAAATGAGGCTTCTCATTTGGCAAAAACAACTAAGAAGCTAATTATGTAAAGCATCTATTGAATTAATACAAGTTCTTCTTTCTCTTTATCACCAGAATTCCTACTTTATGAGTAAGGCTGACTTAGTCTTCTTAAGAGGGTTGAAAAATACTAACTACCACCCAATTCTTTTTACTGGGTTGACATTTTCTAGAAAAATAGTGGGAGAAAATTAAAATTGTTCTTCTCTAGTGGAAATTATTGTTCAAGTCTTAGTTGAAATAAATGTTCAGTTTCATAGCGAACTGATGTTTAAATGTAGAGATTTTCTATGATACATCTGATGTATGACATACATTAAATGATGTGTCAAACAATGATAAACAAATGAGGGAACTTATAATCACAGCCGTCCATTCCATTAGGAAGGCAACCAAAAAGAGAGGTTGAGAGGAATATTAAGATTGTTACCCAATAGTTGAGTCAAATTATGAAAATGGCACATGTTTGAAAACCAGTTAGAACAAGAAATAAACAACTTTAGAACGGAACGAGTTATGTTGAACTGGGATTAATTTGCAGGAGGAGACTGCAAAACTTTGATGTTTGTAAGTCCAAGTGCAACAGACCTTGGAGAAATACTTTGTTCATTGAATTTTTGCCACCCGGGTAAGAGGAATTGAGAGTGGTCCAGTTCGCAAGCAAACGGATCTCACTGAGTTATTTAAATACAAGTAGATGGTATGTTAGAGTGAAATTGTTTTTTTTTTTATTTTTTTTATTTTCTTTGGGCTTCAAAGAATTTGGGGAAGGAACATAACTTTGATTTGCTGTAATCCAATTAAATTAGTGAAACTAATTCCAATAGAGTAACGAAGTAGACAAGCATTTGCAGTAAATATTGATAAAAAGTAACTTTAGAATTAGAAAAAACCAAATTCCACGAGATCCTTCCATGTGACCATTTTAAGCATGCAAGAAATTGTTGGACCAACTCCAAATGTTGTATAATAATGTCTTTCAAAACCATTAATGAACAAGAATTGACTTATATATGATCAATTATGGTTTGGTAGAATGGTAGGTAAGGTCTCTGAAACAAATTAAAGAAATGAAGAAAAAGTAACGTTCATGAATCTCTATTTCTAACGTAAACGTGTTAGCAAAACCTACATTTCGGCCTTAGTGCTGTTGTTTTAACACAACAATGATTCACCCTTTTGACTGTTGTTAATCCTTCAAGAGTGGGTAAGTCTTATTCGGGACGCGTGTCGTCAACCCTCTGGTCGGTCATAAAAGTCGGACACGGTTTTGGTGTGAGAGTTCCCATTGGACTATGTGGCACCGACACAACGGTTTTGGGTATTTGGCAGCAGGTTTTAGTCATTGGAATGTTACGTTGACGGTTTGACGCAATTTTTTTTTTTTTTTTTGAGATAACCGTTCCTGTTTTGTAGGCCTCTCAAAAGTGAAGTTTCACCTTCAACAACTTTTTGCTGTAATGAAGAATATGTCAACTTATGTATTGTTTCATCAGTTTAGTGGTATAGGATGTATATAAGTAAATGATGATTCAAACATGAGACCTCAACTTTTGGAGATATGTGTCAATTACTTATTTAAAAACAAAATCACTAATCTAATAACCCAATAGAAAAGTGCTTTTCTATTTCAAATTGGCCGCTTCTAACATACTTATAAGAATACAATCCATAATTATACAAAAAAAAAAAAATCCATAATAATAGAAAGTAAAACCCTAGTGTCTTTCCTAAGGAATGGCCAAATCAGTTCAAAAAGCGAGAATCGTGGTGGCGGAGTAGCAAGTGACAAGATTAGCTATATATCAGACACACTACTTTGCCACATTTTGTCTTTCCTCCCAACCAATTAGGGTAAAGGTTAAGAGACTTGAGACAACTAAGACTATATAACCAATTGGGGAAGGAAGATATGAACAAATTTTTAGATAAGTCAAGAGTTTCAAGTACAATGAGGTTTTGGAATACCATATGGAATTGGAGATTGGAAGTGATTGCCACCTAATTGAAGAGAAATCAATTCTCAGAATCCAAATATCCACTTTGGGATAAAAGAATCCTAGAAGTAATTAGTTTGGGAGAGATAAAGGATGACAAGAGAAGAGAAGTTAATGCTGGATGGCTAATTGTTATAATGAACAGGACAACCATACAAGTGTAATTCCTTCAAAGCTGAAAGCTTGTGTGTAACCCAAAGCCAATTAGAGGCTTCAGATGCGTTTGTACTTATATCAAGATACTGTAGGGAGGAGAGACTAGACAGCCATTAAAGATTTTCAACATATAGTAATAATTCATCACTTCCGAGGTTAAGATGGAGCAAATTTGTGAGGTTCCCAATTTCATGGGGAATTTTGCCATTGAATATTGGTGTGTCGTAAGTAGTTTTGAGGTCAAGATTGAGCAAATTCAAAAGGTTTCCAAGTTGATGAAGAATTTTCCCACTAAATCCTACTCGAGAAAGGTTAAGATATGTTAAGTTCTTCAATGATCCTATAAAACTGGGAATTTGCAAACCCACGAAATCATTGCCGCTCAAGTCTACGTGGTTCAAGTGCTTCAAATCAAGCAAAGAAGCATTTATCTGTCCACCAATTATCATTCTCTTGGAAGGAGAACTTCTAAGGTGGAGCTCAAGGACATGGTCAGTTACGTTGTTGCAGACAACACCTTCCCATGTATAGCAATCCTATTGCCAGTCCAAGATTGGAGCCTATTTGAATGATCCATAAGATTTTGCTTGAACTTAAGAAGAGCTTCTTGCTCACTTGCTAGATATAGAAGCTTAGTGGATCCTTCGCAAATGCAAAAGTCAAAAGTGAGCAAGGTAAAACAGCAAAGGAAAACGTAGATAACAGTACTGGTGGAACCAACCATGACGACAGGAACCAAAAGCTCTAATTGTAGTTCTTGTGCATATACAGCTCTTGGTACACTGGTATTTATAATGTCACTTGGGCATATAAGCAGTGGCTATTAGCCTCCAACATTCATTTTTCTTAATTTCGTTTTTTTCTTATCTTCCTATATTACTACTTCTACTATGGCTATATTTATTATTGTTTTCATTATATCACTGTAATGTTATTGCCCTTCACTCAAATTGTTTCATAATATATATCAAATATACTTCTTCTCACCCTTTCAATATAATTAATGAAAGCTTTTAGATTTTATAATAACTCTTAAAAAAAAATTTAAGATTAATTGTGGTATGTACTCCATTAATGAGTGATGTGCAAATAAAAAATAAATATGGGCTCACACTAATTCAGTGTGAATTACAAACCAACCATGTGAACAAAAAAGCTTTCATATTTCTAAGTCACACTAATTGAGTGAGAATTATGAACCAACCATATGGACGCACAAAACTTCCTAAGCAGACTAAGAGATATCT
This sequence comes from Cercis canadensis, assembly GCA_003255065.1. Classification (NCBI taxonomy): domain Eukaryota; kingdom Viridiplantae; phylum Streptophyta; class Magnoliopsida; order Fabales; family Fabaceae; genus Cercis; species Cercis canadensis. The sequence continues at coordinate 146,871 of QAOA01007002.1, forward strand.
TCATCCATCCAATCTTCCAGAAAAGTTTCTCCTTAAACCACAACTATTACAATTTCAGTCAATACCAAAAGATCGTTCTATGCCTCAAGAAAAAAATCCAATATAGAAGTATATAAACAAGTTTGTGAAAGTGAGATTCATTTTGGGGCAAACCAACATTCAACTCTTCCGCATAACCAATAGGAACAATTGAAATGCAATTATTGGTCTCATTATATAATACAAAATAAATAGAAAGTACAATTTAACTTTGTACTCTTTATTTATGCACAATTCCTGGCTATGAACATAGTTCACCCAAAAATTTCTCCTGTTATTAATAATGGAGAAAAAGGATTATGCCATACAATACAAAGTAAGATGATAGAAAATAAATCATTATTTTTATAGATTTCACTAATGTTATAAACTAATATTTTAATATAGACTAATTTCAAGGACCTTGGTAATATATTCAAATTTTTTTTTTTTATTTTTTTTTTTTTTTTTGCATTTGTTCAGCTTAATTATGAAAAGTTGCATGGGAAGAAATTGGAAGGTTGCTGAGTACTTTGGTTTTGTGGAGAATAGCCATTTCAAAAATTATCTTCTACCAAAAATACCTAGCTTCATATCTTTTTGACTCTATATAGGTACATATTTTTGTCATTTACTTCCTTTATTGAATCCGTTTCTATGATCTTTTTCTATTTTTGTTTTACATAAACTTTATTGACTTGACTAACCTATTCCACACGATATGGTGAGAGAATTGGTTTATAGTGATAAACTAAGGGAGTAAATATTGATCACTAGATTGTCTCTAGATAAGAAAGCTACATGGCAATCATAAAACCATTCAAGAAAATTACGTGACTAAATTTTTTAATCCTAGTTATTTATAGAAGATCTAATAGTCAAAATTCACTCTTCTCACTCTCTTATGGCAAGGTTATTGTAAAATCTTTTTTTAAATAATAATAATAATAAATACTTAGGGGACAAGAATATCGGTATTCAGGAAAATAATTTGGAAACATCTGAATTTAAGAATTTTTTTTTTATATAAAATAGCATTATTGAGATGAAAGCCCTACCTTTATTTTGGGTTCAAATCAATAGGTGTATGCACATGGTACCTTGTACATTTATTATTAAGGTCAAAATATATAGCAAATTATTATACATGTAGTATGTTGGAGGATTGAACCTCCATGCCATCATGTAACCAAAATAAAAATAGTAGATGAAAGCCTCAAATGTACTATAATATTGACAATTTTGTATATTTACTTTATAATAAATAGTAAGATATTGTTATTTTGAAGAATATTTGATATGTTTAATTTCATATTTTGTAATATTTCAAGCCCGCAGACACATTTTACTTGCATGTATTATGCAAAATTTGCATTTTCTGTGAATAAATGGAAAGATTTTTTATTCAAACCACTTGACATGCAGACCATTGTGCTGTGTTCGAACTTATACATTTGCATTTTGGTCAAAAATATAAGCTCATCTTGATTTCAGTTTTTAAATCTCAACATTCCCACTGCACCAGATGCGACAAATAGTAACACATTAGAATCTGGTGTTGGGTCTGCCACCAATTCTGACCCAAGCTACAAAACCTGGTAATCCTGCAAACAGTAAACCCATAATCTAAACAAGTACATGAAAGTGATATCCATATATATATTTGTCTACAAATAAAATGAAGGATGTTTTTTGTAATTTAAACTACACAAAGACAAAACGTTTATACCCACAAGCCACATTTTAAAGAAATTTTTGAAAACATTTTTGAAGAAGGGAGAGATAAGATAATCAAATCCACAAAAACATTTTAAAATTTTATTTTCATAAAACTGAAGAGAAAAAAGAACATATATGCTGAGTTGTGCACTTCTATTATGTGTTTCATTTTGCTGAGTTGGCATGGCTCCACAGACAGAAACAACATCTCAAGGGCAACATGGCTATCAGGGGTTGAATCAATGGCTACCTAATACTGAGAGGGTGCAGAGTTGAAGGGTTTCAGAGGTTGGAACACCTTCTGCTGCTTATGCTGCCAAGTACCATTCTCTGCTTTCTACCACTGACTTATCTTTAACAGCAACTGCACCGCCGGCCATTCTTCTCTGATCAAGCTAAATGGATTCAGGAAGTGAGAGATTCAGCTATACGTACAGGCCAGCCAGCATAGCTTTTATAAGTGATAAAAAGAAAACGAAGCAAGAATTGGTATCCTGGAATTTGGGGTGATCATTTTTCTTTACAATTATAAAAATTTCTTTCTACTAATCTTCATTCTTTGGATGATTTTTTACTTTGTACTAAACAACATATATTCACAGTACATTTCCTCAAAAACATGCATTTTCAACTAGATCATGTAACAATTATTTGTGCATGTATGTAATCAATAGAATCACATAATTCATTCGTCTAATGGAAGCAATGAGGGTTAAGTTGTGCATGTTAGACACAAAATCATTCATGGGCATTTACTTAACAACTTAAGCTTTTAGCTGAATCGGTTCTTAACATGGTATCTGTAAGAGCTCAAATCATTTTGTCTCCACTTTCTAAATTAAATTGAAATTTCAGCACTACAAGTATAAGTGGATCTGTGCTTTTCCTATATGCTTCAAACTCAAAGGACTTTCGTGTGTAAGAATGTGTTAGATATAAAACCATTCATAAACATTCACCTAATAACTTAAACTTTTTGGTTAAATTGATTCTTTGACAGTGCATTGATGCATGATGTACGTATAGGTACATTCACTATAAATTCATGAATAAAGCCACTTAAATGTTCACTTATGAAATTGGTTTTATTTCTTTTTTGAAAGAAGAAAGTAGTATATGTTTATGTTTCATTTATTTTCCTTATGGCTGTGTGGCTTATACAAGCAAAATTACTATCTTGGCTGCCCACTTATTGCTATAAAATTTAATATAAAAAATTACCGTTCATTAGCCTGGTTCCTTCCAAATCATTTTTTTTTTTTATTGGCTATTATCATTGCAAGTATTGGGTGTAGTATACGTAAAACCGTGGTTGGAAGCTTTGGAAAGATTCATAATTAATATATGGATGTATAAGATTTCTAGACAAGTGCCCTCAATTATCAAAAGGAGTTAGAAACAATTTTATGAAAATAATATTGTGAAATTTTCGTTATGTGAATGAATTGAAAAAATTATGTTGTACTTTCACAGTACTTTTGATTATGCAAAAAGCCTGGTTTCAATTTAAAATATAAATGTAGCATAAAGTAAGAAGTTTCAATTCTGAAATACAACCATTTTGAAATCCAAATGAGAAAATGACCTTATCCTACTTCTTTATAGGAGATTTGTGGTTACCTAGCATAGTGTGCAAAGTTTTCACTCTGTAGTTAAAAATTTGATATTATCGTAATTTTTATTAATTTTTCTGTCTTTTACTTTTCTAATTCTATAAATGGTCTTCCAAGATACAGAACGAAGTACTATTGATGAAGCAGGAAGAAGGTACATGAGAGAGCATAAAAAATCCTCAAGAGTTAGAGCCATAAATTAAAAGATAGAAAATAAGAAAAAATAAACATATAAAAGATTTTCTCAAAACTATTTTTGGATCACTTTTCTAATAGAAATGAATTGAATTCATTTGATTTGAAATGATTTATAAATGAATTCTCATATTTCAAACCAATTTTAAAAATTATGAATTCAATTGATTTACAAATGAACTCTCATGTTTGAAACTAATTTGGTAATGAATAGAAATCCATTTATGTGTATATTTTACCTTATTATCCTTAATATAATATTTTGCACTCTAAAACATCATTATATTACTTGGGCATTTTATCCAACAGTTTGTGTGCATCAACTACCAAACCACAGTTTACATGCTTGAGCAACACATATTACTTATATATAGCTCAGGCTGAATCCTATTCACTGATCATCTAATTAAACACCCTCTTAACCCTCAAATGGCAGCATTATGGTAGTTGAAGCTTTGACAGTGTGGGGCAAAAGTAAGAAACAAGAAGATCCCCTTGTCTATGAGATACGATACTTCATGATCTATTGTGAAGATCCCAACTTAGCCTCGATTTGAGCTGCTTTATTCTTGATGCTCCTCCTGCTTCCCTCTTCTTTGGGTTGGACATATGAGTTTGGAATGGCTCTTCACCTCTTCCTTGGTCTTCCTCACACTCCTTCTCTAAGGGAACTTGCTTTTACTGTGGATATTCAAGACACTTTCCTAATGTCTGCTCATATAAAAAACTTTATGCTACTAGAAAAATGATATGGGTGTCTAAAGGCACAATTGTTGCTAACTTGAAAGGACCCAAAGAAGTTTGGGTACCTAAATTTAATCTTCTTGCAGGTGTGTTATCAAGCCAAAAGTGATTGTTGGTATCTTGACAATGGTTGCTCTAGGCACATGACAGGAGACTATTCAAAGTTCATTTCCATTGACATGGAAGACTTGGGAGCAATTACTTTTGGTGATAACAGAAGAGGTAGAATAGTAGGTATAGGTAAAATTAGAATAACTCATTCTCTTTTCATTGACAATGTGTATTTTGTGAAAGGCTTAATGTACAACTTATTAAGCATCAATCAATTGTGTGATAGAGGTCATAAGATTACCTTTGAAGCATCTCATTGCATCATTCATGATAGAAATTCTGATGATATTCTCCTTGTTGGACAAAGAAGCTCTAATGTGTATACTATGTCCAAAGAATCATTGGATTTCAAAAATGAAACTTGTTTTACCTCTCAAAGTAGTAGTTCCTGATTGTGGCACATGAGGCTTGGTCATGTTAATTTGAAATTAATTGTCAAGCTTTCGAAGAAAGCACTAGTTTCAGGTTTGCCTAAACTAGTTTTCGAAAATGATAAGATCTGTACTGCATGTCAGTAGGGTAAACAAATCAAATTCTCTTTCAATTCTAAGAAAGACTTGTCAACATCTAGGCCACTTCAACTACTACATATGGATTTATTTGGACCAACTCCTACATTAAGCTTAAATGGAAAGAAGTATGGTTTAGTCATTGTAGATGATTATTCATTATTTATTTGGGTCTTCTTCCTAGCTCATAAAGATGACACTTTTACTATTTTTGAAAAATTTAGCAAAAAGGTTCAAAATGAAAAAGGTTTTTCAATATCCTCAATTAGAAGCGATCATGGTAATGAGTTTGAAAACAAGTTTTTCAAAATCTTTTGTGAAAAATTTAGGAATCCATCATAATTTCTCTTGTCCAAAAACCCCTCAACAAAATGGTGTTGTTGAGAGGAAAAATAAGACTCTAGTTGAGATGGGAAGAACAATGTTATATGAAAATGATTTGTCAAAATACTTTTGGGTTGAAGCGTAAACACAACATACTATATTTTGAATAGGTGCTTAATAAGACCCATTTTAAAGAAAACCCCATATAAGCTATGGAAAGGGTGTAAATGTTTTGTGCTGAATAATGAAAAAGATCATCTAGAAAAGTTTGATTCTAAATTAGATGAGAGCATATTTTTGGGATATTCTATGTCTAGTAAAGCATATAGGGTGTTCAACAAAAGAACTTTGATTGTTGAAGAATCTATGCATATTGTATTTGATGAGACTAATCCTCTCTTGAGCACAAATGCTCTTGAAGAACCAGAATTATTGCAGGATAATCTCAAAATTCCTGTTAGAGCAAAAAGTAGCAGGGAGCATGTACCAGAACCAGTTCAGGAAGAAGCTCCACAACAAAATGCAAGATATTCACTTCCAAGAGAAACTAGGACCTCTAAAAATTATCTAGTTGAAAAAGTTATTGGTGATTTACATGGAGGAATTAGTACTAGAGCTTCTCTAAGGGACACAAATGTCAATCTAGCCTTTATATCTTTTGTTGAACCTTCAAACATAAATGAAGCCTTAAAAGATGAGGCTTGGATAATGGCTATCCGAAGAGTTAAATTAGTTTGTCAGAAACGAAGTCTGGGATCTAGTTCCTCATTCAAAGGACCATTATGTTTAGGAATAAACTAGATGAGGATGGCAAGATAGTAAGAAACAAAGCTAGACTGGTTGCCCAAGGCTTCAATCAGTAAGAAGGTATTGATTTTGAGGAGACTTTTGCTCATGTAGCTAGATTAGAAGCCATAAGAATGCTTTTTGCGTTTGCTTGTTTTAAGAACTTTAGAATCTTTCAAATGGATGTGAAAAGTGCATTTTTGAATGACTTTATTAATGAAGAAGTTTATGTCAAGCAACCTCCTGGTTTTAAAAACCTGGATTTTCCTAATCATGTGTATAAGTTGTCTAAGGCTCTTTATGGTCTTAAACAAGCTCCAAGAGCTTGGTATGATAGACTTAGTGAGTTTCTTATGGGAAATGGCTTTTCAAGAGGAAAAGTAAACACCACTTTGTTTACAAAAAGTGTTTCTCATTATATTATCATTGTTCAGATTTATGTTGAAGATATAATTTTTGGTTCTACTAATGCTGTGATGTGTAAGGATTTTGAGAGCTCATGAAAAGTAAATTTGAGATAAGCATGATAGGAGTGCTCAATTTCTTTCTTGGTCTTCAAGTAAAGCAGTCTGATAATGGTATTTTTATCAATCAATCCAAGTATACTCGAGAGCTACTCAAAATGTTTGGTATGAATAATGCAAAAGGTATTTCAACTCCTATGAGTCCAGCCACCAAACTTGTTTTGGATGAAAAAGCTAAACCAGTTTGTGAGAAAAGATATAGAGGGATGATTGATTCTCTATTATATTTGACAACAAGTAGACCTGATATTTTATTCTCTGTATGTTAGCTCTACAATTCTCTAATCATGTTTTGATGATAACAAATGACTTTAATTCCTCTAATCTATGTTTTTGGCTTAGTGTTTTACTTAGAACATGTTAGCAAGGAAAGTTGAGAATTGGTTCTTCCTTTATGTAAGAACTAGTTCTTAAACTAGTTTACTCATTCTTCCGAAGCCATTTAATCAATGATGTTGACATGGATCTAGGTGTGTGAAGACTTTGGAATGTGTAAGCCAATTTTGTGCATGTCAGAAGGTCATCTTAGCTTGTGAAGAAGGCTTTCTCTTATTGGGAGATGGTGTAGATCCACTTTTTAAGGGAAGTTAGTAAAAAACATCTCTGTTGTCACTACAAGACAAAAGAAATGGTTAGTGGAATTTCCTTTCATCTTGGCGTGACACCTGTCCTCAAATCAATAGATGTTATTGCTCTTCACGTGTTGGTAGTTCTCCTTTAAGATAGTGCTTTCAAACCTTTAGAAGAAGAAGAATAAGAAGAAATAGAAAAACAAAGAGCAAGAGTGTAGGTGCGATTGTAGCTCCACCCCTTCAAAATTTTCAATACTTAGTTTCTTCTTCCTCATGTATTCTTCTCTCTAAAATCTTCTCCGAGAGAGAGAAAGAGAGAAAATGCTAATGGAGCTTGACTCTAATTTGAGTGTTTTATACTCCGGATTTCAGTAGGAAATCAGTGAGTTACTTCTAGTTGTGATGCTAGAATGACAAAGTTCTTGGTGAGCTTTGGAGAGAAACCATGGATGTAAAAACTTGGAGAAACTTGGACAAATTAAACTCGATTTAGTGGAACCCCAACATTGGGAGAAGTAGATGTAAGCCTTAGTGTTGAACCACTATAAATTTATGGCTAAGCTTTTCTTAATTCTTCTCTCTTATTCTTGATTTCATATGCTTATTGAATTTTAGCTTGATTGTGATGAATAAGTGTGATTTTCTAAGTTGCTCTATTTGTGCTATTCTCTGTTAAACTAGATTTGAATTTTCTGTGTTCATCTATTCTGTTCTAGAACTAGTTCTTAAATTTCAAAATTAGTTCTCGTATTGTTTAGATCTTAGAACAAATTCTGTTTTAGATCAAATTAGCTTAAATTTTTTGAAAACTCCTATTCATCCCTCACTAAGAGTATTTCCTGTAACTCTCAATTTATATTTTAAATTGAAACCAAGCATTTTGCATAATCAAAAGTACTATGAAAGTACAACATATTTTTTTTAATTCATTCACATAATGAAAATTTCACAATATTATCCATAAAATTGTTTCTAACTCCTTTTGATAATTGAGGGCACTTGTCTAGAAATCTTATACATCCATATTTTAATTATGAATCTTTCCAAAGCTTCCAACCACGGTTTTGCGTATACTACGCCCAATATTTGCAATGATAGTAGCCAATAAAAAAATAATTTGGAGGAACCAGGCTAATGAACAGTAATTTTGTATATTAAATTTTATAGCAATAAGTGGGCTGCCAAGATAGTAATTTTGCTTGAAGTAATAGCGACACAGCCATAAGGAAAAGAAATGAAACATAAAGATATACTACTTTCTTCTTTCAAAAAGGAAAGTAAAACTAAATCACTAAAACCAATTTCATAAGTGCACATATAAGTGGCTTTATTCATGAATTTATAGTGAATGCACCTATACGTACATCATGCATCAATGCACTGTCAAAAAATTGATTTAACCCAAAAGTTTAACCAGATTCTAATGTGTTTATATTTGTCACATCTGGTGCAGTGGGAATGTTCGCCGAACAATTGGCTAAGCTAGCTTAAAGGTTGTAGAATCATTGGAAGCACTGCTTCCATGAAGCGGCACTAGTCATTGACCAAAATCATAAATCCACTTATCTTATGCTTTCAAATGGAGGACAAAATGTTGAGATTTAAAAACTGAAATCAAGATAAGCTTATACAATGAGCTTATATTTATGGCCAAAATGCAAATGTATAAGTTCGAACCCAACACAATGGTCTGCATGACAAGTAGGGGTGTAAGGCAAAACTGGAAAACCGGTAAAACCGACCGGACCGAACCGAACCGGGGGCAAACCGAGAGATACGGTTCGGTTTGCGGTTTGATTTTCTAAAAAACTGAGACATTCGGTTCGGTTCTCGGTTTCATTGAAGAAAAATCGGTGATAAACAGAACCGAACCGAGTATAAGAAACTACGTCGTTTTGATAAATAAGGCTTTTGAACTCCGTTGCCCTAACTCTTCCTTCGACCCTCACTTCAGAAATTAGAATCCCTAACTTAACTTCTCCTCTCTTTCTCCTCATTCTCTGACCCTCCTACTCTCCTCCATCACCGACGTCTTTGCAATAGATCCTAACCTTAACCGTAACTGGGAAATGGAATCCATTAGGGTACTCATGCTCGCCCAAGCCCCACCTGGAGTAGGAGCTCGATAAGCGCTTCAAGCTCATTCGGTTTTGGAATTACCCGCAGAGGTCCCAATTCCTCAAGGAAAACGCCAACTCTACATGGGTACTGTCTCATTCGACGTCGTTCCCGTTATCAAGCACCGGCCTGCACTTGGGTTTGTGTATCAAAGCCTCGAGCTGTATGCCAAGCTCCTCCTCGAGATGGATGCTGATAATTCTTCTCTTGATGCTGTTGGTATTAGCATATTTGCTTTGTTGCTTTTCTCTTTGGAATGGGTTTGAATTCTCACACAGAATGGATGCCATTCTTTTGTGAAATTTGATCACTTTTTTTGTGTATCAGATTGTGGTGTTTTGGTTTTCCTTGGATTTATGATGAACGTTGAGGAATCATGGGGTTTCTTGTCATTTTATTGATCTGTGGTAAGAGCTAGCCATTTTGCCCAATTTCCCTTTTGATTTGTTTGTAGAGTTCTCTTGGTTGTGCTCTGTTTACCCCTGTTCCCTGCACTTGGCTTTGCTCAGATTTACTGTTAAAATATCTAAATGTCCATTTTTTCAAGGCTTAATTACAATTTTGATCCCCTATTTTAACCACTTGATCGTTTTGGTCCCCCTTCTTTAAAAATGAACTATTGAGTCCCTCTATATTCATAAAATATACAAGTTTAGTCATTTTATCTTTAAGTCAAAATTCTTAGGTTTATTTCAAGGTGTAAAGTTCTCTGATTTATAATCGCACCGTTCAGATTGAAGAGGTACGTCTTGTGAATTTCCCAACTAAATTTCAGCTCGATCTAACGGTGAAAAAGTCTAAAATTTGCGGTTAGATGAAAAATTATTATTTTTGTATTTTGGGCTGAGTCCCACCGTTAGATCGAGTTAAAATTTAGTGAGGAAGTTCATAAGATGTAGCCCTTCAATCTGAATGGTGGGATTATGAATCAAAGAATTTTACACCTTGAAATAAACTTAGGAATTTTGACTTAAAGATAAATGGACTAAAATTGTACATTTTATGAATATAGAGGGACTCAATAGTTCATTTTTAAAGAAGGGGGACCAAAACATTCAAGTGGTTAAAATAGAGGGACCAAAATTGCAATTAAGCCTTTTTTCAATGATGTGCTCTGTTCTGATTTTAATCCAAAAAGTGAATAATACTCCTATTATCTCTACTATTCCGTGGCCCCAAGTTTTCATCAAACAAGGTACATGGTTGATTTGGAAGTTCAGATCCCCATTGCTTTTGACCCATTCGCTGAGGCTAAAGAATTTGATGCCCCTGGAGCTAAAGAGTATGTGCATATCCGCATCCAGCAAAGAAATGGAAAAAAGAGCTTGACCACTGTTTTAAACCAAAGAGTACATGGTTTATTTATCTATTTTTATTAGTCTAAATTGTGACAATTTGGTCAACCATGAGTAGATATGCATGGTGCTGGTAGAGTAGCGGCTTGAGTTAAAATTGGCCTATTGTTTATTGATTTAGATGGCAATGAGCGGCTTGAAATTGTCCTCCTTGTGCCCATGCTATATACTCTATTATGCATTAATATTTAATCCTCTAAATTGCTCTGGGCAATGGTTAAGTTGTGTGTGTCTGCTAAAGGTTGAAACTGTGAATATTCTTAGTCTCTAGAGTTTCCAAGAGACCAAGAGGGGTGAACCAAGGAAATAGATAGGAAAGAGTTCATTGTTATCATTGTTTCAGTTGTTGGGTATCATGGAACGTGTGAATTCTGAGGCTTTCTGGTTTTTAGTGTCTAGTAACTGCTTTTCACCATTGGATCTCCAAATAAGTGTTGAAACAGAGAAAAACTGAGAAAACCGATCGAACCGAACCGAACCGAATTAGTTTAGTTTGACTCCGTTTAGCTGAAAAAATTCTAAAAAACCGGACCGAACTGGACCGATTACACCCCTAGTGGCAAGTGGTTTGAATAAAAAAATCTTTCTATTTATTCACAGAAAATGCAAATTTTGCATAATACATGCAAGTAAAAATGTGTCTGCGTGCTTGAAATATTACAAAATATGTACGAAATTAAACATATCAAATATTCTTCAAAATAACAAAATCTTACTATTTATTATACAGTAAATGTACAAATTTGTCAATATTATAGTACATTTGAGGCCTTCATCTACTATTTTTATTTTGGTTACATGATAGCATGGAGGTTCAATCCTCCAACATGCTACATGTATAATAATTTGCTATATATTTTGACCTTAATAATAAATGTACAAGGTACCATGTGCATACACATATTGATTTGAACCCAAAATAAAGGTAGGGCTTTCATCTCAATAATGCTATTTTATATAAAAATTTCTTAAATTCAGATGTTTCCAAATTGTTTTCCTGAATACTGATATTCTTGTCCCCTAAGTATTTTTTTTTTTGAAAAAAAAAATCTTTCACAATAACCTTGCCATATGAGAGTGAGAAGAGTGAATTTTGACTATTAGATCTTCTATAAATACCTAGGATTAAAAAATTTAGTCACGTAATTTTCTTAAATGGTTTTATGATTGCCATATAGCTTTCTTATCTAGAGACAATCTAGTGATCAATATTTGGAAATTAATTTATGTCTTGATATTATTTTTGGAGGGAAATTTGCAGAAGAGATTTGTAAAGTTTTTTTCCTTTCTTTCGGATGGGGGGTTTTTTTTTTTTTTTTTTTTTTTTTTTTNTTATTATATAGTGAAAAGATTAATCATCTCAGAGTTCATATTTTTTTATATAAAAAAAATGTGAATAGTGTAGCTATAACTTAAATAAGATATCTAGCTAGTAAATTGAATACTATTAAACTAACATTTTTTTAAGTTGTTTTAACTTTAGTAATTATAACCCATAAAAATAGACAAAGAAAAAAAAAACGAAAACCCAATAACCAATCTTTAAGAAAGTATGGCTAACAGGCATAGTTTGAATATTTTTTCATGATGCACAATAGAAATCCTAATCAACTAGTTTCCTTCTACTTGCAAAATAACTCTACCTCCAAAGATAATGTATAAGAATCATCTTGTTCTAAGAAATTAGTTACATGTATCCTATAATGTACACATGACTAATTTTGAATGACAATAATACTAAAAATTTAATACAACAACAATAATAAAAATGTTCCCTATTTTGTGTGCTTAGCCTAACAAATAGAATGAATCATGAATGTTGTATGAAAGGAAATGCAAGTAACATTATTGATATCAATTTCAATTTCTCTTAAAATGTTACAAATAAAGATACTTTTTCAATCAATTTGATTAGTGTCAAATTAAATGAAAAAAAAATCCAAACCATGGTATTGAAATATGCGTGATTTAATTTAGGTGTTATATTAGTATATGAGGACTATGCTAAAAAGTGTACCAAATTCTTCCACCTTCATCCATGGCTGCTTTATCAAGAATGTGATAGAACATGAGTTTGAAAAGCACTTGAAACAAATAATGTGTTTTAGAGAAGATGGTGGCAATCGAAAAAAAATAAATCAGAGTTATGCTTCTTCCCCAAATTCTTTCAAGCCCAAACAAACCCAAAAAAAAAAAAAAAACAAACAAACAAACAATTTCACTCTAATATACCATTTACTTGTATTTAAACAACTCAATGAGATCTATTTGCTTGCGAACTGGACCACTCTTAATTCCTCGGACACAAGTGGTAAAACTCAACGAACAAAGTATTTCTCCAAGGTCTGTTGCACTTGGACTTACAAACATCAAAGTTTTGCAGTCTCCTCCTGCAAATTAATCCTAGTTCAACATAACTCGTTCTGTTCTAAAGTTGTTTATTTCTTGTTCTAACTTGTTTTCAAACATGTGCCATTTTCATAATTTGACTCAACTATAGGGTAACAATCTTAACATTCCTCTCAACCTCTCTTTCTGGTTGTCTTCCTAATGGAATGGACGGCTGTGATTATAAGTTCCCTCATCTGTTAATTATCACCATTTGACACGTCATTTAATGTATGTCATACATCAAATGTATCATAGAAAATCCCTACATTTAAACATCAGTCTGCTACGAAACTTCAACATGTATTTCAACTAAGACTTGAACAATAATTTCCACTAGAGAAGAACAATTTTAATTTTCTCCCACTATTTTTCTAGAAAATGTCAACCCAGTAAAAAGAATGGGGTGGTAGTTAGTATTTTTCAACCCTCTTAAGAAGACTAAGTCAGCCTTACTCATAAAGTAGGAATTCTGGTGATAAAGAGAAAGAAGAACTTGTATTAATTCAATAGATGCTTTACATAATTAGCTTCTTAGTTGTTTTTGCCAAATGAGAAGCCTCATTTATTTACACTAACTCTTCTTCCTAATGGATGTTGGAGATCATTCCAAATGAATAGTGTGGGAATTGAGCTCTAAAAGCTTCCGACCTCTATTTCTCAAAAATATCTAAGAAAATTATATGTATATATAAGAAAAATATTTAAAGAGAAATGAATATATTATACATAATAGTACCTTTTTTTTTTTAACATTTTCTTACTATTTGTTCTCAACTAAATCTTGACTTTACAAATTCAACCGAACTCAATTTCATTTGTATGAGATTCATGTCAATATTAAACCACATATAAGCCACACATTTTGTGTTAATGAGAAGTAGTGGATGCAATTTTATATTTTTAAAAGGACTAACTTTATATTAAACTTTATATATATAGTTATTAAAAATTATTTCATGCTCCTTATACATAAATCCACCACTTAGTTGTTTATTTATTATTGACCATGCCAACTTTCGGTCAAACAGGATGTTCAGGAGTTAACATCTCTATTATTTGCTGTATCACTGCCTACCACGCCGTATTGACATAGTTTATTTAAATTTCTAAGCAAAAGGCACAGAGAGACCAAACCTATAGAACTAAGAGTTTCCTTCTCTCAAATCTCAATTGAAGCAAATCAAGGGCAACATGCATATCATATTGGTGTACAAATAGCTAAGAGCAATGATTTTTATGTACATAACATGTTTACAAGTGAAGATTTTTAGGGCTTGTGATGTTGTTCTTCAATTAAAATATGAAATATATATATATATATATATTGTTTTTCACACCTTAGCACCACCTCATCATCACCTCTTCTATAACAGCGTTACTTGCCATATCCGCTTTCTGTTAAACGAAAGTCAGATGATGGAGAGGGTGATGTGTACAACTCAGTGAGGTGTCTATAATGTTACTCCTTATTTGTATTTTCTTCTACTAATGTCATGCTTTATCTGTTATTATACGTTGATGATATAATCCTTACTTGCTCCAATTTATCCCTCATTCAGTCCCTTGTTGTTTCCTTGAATTATGCTTTCTCTTTAAAGGATTTGGGTGCTCTTCACTATTTTCTGGGCATTGAAACTACAAAAATGTTACAGCAGCTACATCTTTCACAAACTAAGTACATCATTGATCCTCTTCATAAAGCAAGATTGGAAAATGCCAAACCAGCTCCTACTCCAATGATAAGCTCTTAGGTCCTCTCCATTTCTGACGATGAATTGTTGTCTCAACCATTTCTCTACAGAAGCTTGGTAGGTGCTTATAGTGTTGCACCATAACTAGACTTGATATTTGCCTATTCAATAAACAAACTCTGTCAATTCATGAGTGCTCCCACAGATTTGCATTTCCAAGCAGCTAAACATGTTCTAAAGTATCTCAAATGTACTATGTCTCATGGTCTCACCATCACCAAGTCCAAGACACTACCATTGATTGCATATTCTGATTTAGACTGGGCTGGCTGTCCTGATGACAGACGCAGTGGTCATGCCATTTTTTTTTGAATCAAGCCTCATCTCTTGGACTTCAAGAAAATAGAAAGTTATGGCTCACTCAAGCACTGAAGCTAAGTACAGGGCTTTAGTCAATGCCACCTTTGAATTGCTTTGGTTGTAGTCCTTTCTTCAAGAACTCATATTTTATCTGCCTTATCTTCCTTTGTTGCCATGTGACAACTTGAGTGCTACCTTTCTTGCAGCAAATCTAGTGTTGCATGCCAGGACAAAGCACATTGAGATAAATTGTCATTTTGTGTGTGAAAGAGTACTCAACAAGTCCCTCAAACTCTACCATGTTCCTTCTTTTGATCAACTGGCAGACATACTCACCAACACATTATCCACCAAGCCTTTTCTCTCCAATCGCAGCAAACTCATTGTTCTTCCTAGAACCTTGAGTTTGAGGAGGAAAGTTAAACGAAAGTGAGATGATGGAGGGTGATGTGTATAACTTAGGGATGTTTCTATATTGTTAGTCATAGCCAGCTGTCATATTGTTAGTCATAGTCAGCTATCATTAGAGTTAGTTAAGTTAGTTTGTAACTAAATATTCAGAAGCTTCTAGAGAAAGGCTGAGTAGATAACTATCTTTACATCAGATTGCTATATATTATGTTATCTAAGCACTGTATATGATTAACCAATTCATTTTATCAGATCAATACAAAAGAGATCAAGGCTCATACACTTCAATTTTCTCTTCCTTCTTCTTAACACATTCTGCATAGTGTTCTTGCTTGTTCTTAAATTCTTCTCTGCTACTGCATCTCATCTACATCATCAATTCAGTGTTGCTTCATCTTGTCAAGATCAATCCAAGGTTTTTCACTTTCTTCTTCCCCTTCTCGATCTCTCTTTCACACTGGTTCTCCATTATCTCTCACTCTTGGCATCACAACCACATCTCTCAACTTCACTCCGGCCCTCTCAATTTTGATCCACCTTCTATCTTCAATAACTCCTCCCTCAACTTCCCTGTCAGGTTGGTGCTTGCTTATTTGAAAAGAAATTATAGGCCTAATTTGCTTTTCTATCTTCACATATTGCACCTTCTTTAGAACTGAAAGTAGTTCATGGATGATGGCAGGGAGATGGAGAACAATTGAATTTGAGAGAAGGAATGGATGTCGTTGCCGGTGCTGGTGGCAATGCTGGATGTGCTGGTGCCTTATGTTTTGATCTCAAGCTTCACGTCTATGAGGTGCTACGGTTTCATAGAGCTTTTGCGTCGATGCTGGTTGATGGACGAGTTGGGCATGACTACAATCTTCATTTGCAAGCCAGAAATGAATTGGAGAATTGGGCAAAAAATTCAAGAGTCACTCAATATTGTGTCCTAACGGCAGAAAAATTGAGTTAACGTGAGAGAGAGAGATAGGTGATGATCATGAGGTGATGCTTTGCTGTAAAAAATAATATACATGTTATATATTAGTTAGAGAACAACACCACAAATTCCGAGATGGCACAAACACGTTATTGATAGCATTGCAATGGGCCATGGTAGAGATCGTAAACAAGCCACATGTTATGTGAAGTATCTCAAAAATCAGTTACAAGTTAGTTACAAAATCAGTTTATTAGTTTTTAGTTTTTAGTTAGTTACTGGCCATGACTGACTAAAACTTATTAGAAAGCTTATTGGTTAATACTCCTGATTTATAGGCAGGCTTGTGTTTACACATGCGTGGAGGACTTCACTTCAACATTTCTATATGCTGTGAGAAATCAGAGAAGAGAACTAATAAAGAGATTGAGAGAAGAGAATAGAGTGAGGCTTGGGGTTCTTGCTTGTATCTTATGCAAGGGTTAAGAACATGGCCAAGGGGTATTCTATTGTAACAAGACTTGATCTTGATTGTGTTAATCATAGTGAAACTGCTATCTCCAGTGGTTGTAAGCCATCTTGGCTGAACCACATATATCTAGTTTTCTTCTTCCTTTTACTTTCTGTTTTTAGTTCATGTGTTTTCTGGTTTTTGCTTGATTAATACGTGTCTATGAAATTGCTACTGTTAGTACTGCTATTTCATTTGCTGTGGTGTTTTGTTATTGTGGTTGTGCGACTTGAAAACCTTACAATTGGCGTCGTCTGTGGTAATTGAAGAAAAGGCTCAACCATGGGAACAACCAAGTATGACATTGAAAAATTCTCAGGCTCAAATGATTTAGAGCTGTGGAGGATTAAAATGCAAGCAATCCTAATGTAACAAGGATTGGTTGATGCTTTGAAGGGAGATTCTGCATTTTCTGAGTCTTTGTTCGAGAAATAAAAGAAAGATTTGATGGAGAAGGCCAAGAGTGCAATAATCCTATGTCTTGGGAACAAAACACTGAGGGAGGTAGCCAGAGAACCAACTGCTGCTTCAATGTGGCTCAAGATAGAGTCACTGTACATGACAAAGTCTCTTGCCAATCGACAATTCATGAAGCAACAACTCTATTCTTTCAAGATGACTGAAGAAAAATTGCTCACTGATCAAATAGCAAATTTCAACAAGATTCTTGATAATTTTGAGAACATTGAGGTCAAGTTAGAGGATGAAGATAAAGCTTTAATATTGCTCAATGCTCTACCTAAGGTGTATGAACATTTCAATGATGACATGCTGTTTGGAAAGGAGCAAACCATCACTCTTGAAGAAGTGTAGTCCTTAATTCAAGCAAAGGAACTCTAGAAGAAACAAGAGATGAAAAATGACAACCATGGAGAGGGGCTGAATGTGACAAAGAGCAGACCTGAGAAGAGAAGCTTCAAAAGGAACAAGTCTAGATCAAAATCCAAGGACTAGTCACAGACCATGTTCAAGTGCTTCAACTGTCATAAGAAAGGTCATTTCAAGAGGGATTGTCCGGATAGAAAGGGCAAAGAATTTAATAAACCTCAAGAACTACGTGATGCAGCCATAGCTACTGATGGTTATGATATAGCTGGGGTCTTAGTAGTCAAATATAGAGATTGAGAAAGACTGGGTGATGGATTCTGGTTGCTCATATCACATGTGTCCAAGGAAAGATTATTTAAAGACCATAGACCTAAAAGAAGGTGGAGTGGTGCTGCTTGGCAATAACAAAACATGTAATGTGTGAGGTATGGGCTCCATCAGATTAAAAATGTTCAATGACCAAGAAATCCTGCTGCAAGGGGTGAGGTATGTACCAAAACTCAAAAGAAATCTCATATCTATAAGCATATTTGATAGTTTAGGATATTCTACTAAAATTGAGCATGGAGTTATGAGGATTTCTAATGGTGCTCTAATAATTGTTAAAAGAATTAAAAGGAATGGCTTATACATTCTTGATGACTCTATTGTAATAGCATAAGCTTCTATTGCTAGTCAAACATAGTGTGATAAAAATAAACTTTGGCACATACGGTTAGGACATGTCAGTGAAAAGGGTTTAGTTGAGTTAGCAAAACAAAATATGTTAAATGGTGATAAAATAGACAAACTAGAATTCTGTGATCAATGTATACGAGGAAAGGCACAAAGAGTCAAGTTTAGAATTGATATGCATAATTCAAAAAGGCCCTTTGAGTATGTTCACTCAGACCTCTAGGGTCTAGCAAAAACCATGACTCATGGAGGGGGGTTTTATTTTCTCACCATAATTGATGATTACTCTAGGAGAGTGTGGATTTACATACTGAAAAATAAGAGTGATACCTTAGAAAAATTTAAGGAATGGCACACACTAATAGAGAACCAAATGGGAACTATACTCAAAACTTTAAGGACTGACAATGGCCTAGAGTTTATTTCAGAGTAGTTTAATGAGTTCTACAAGAAGCAAGGAATTCAAAGACACAAAACTATTGCAAGAACTCCTCAACAGAATGGCTTGGTAGAGAGAATGAATAGAACAATTCTGGAACATGTCAGATGCATGTTGTTAAGTGCAGGACTTCCCAAAAGCTTCTGGGGTGAAGCTGCTACTACTGTTGTGCACTTGATCAACAGATGTCCATCTTCTGCTATAGGTTTTAAAATACCTAAGGAGTTGTTGAATGAAAAATCTGTAGATTACTCACATCTGAGGGTGTTTGGTGCTTTGGCCTTTGCTCATATCAAGCAAGACAAACTAGGTGTACATTCATAGGATACCCTACTGGAGTCAAGTGATACAAGTTATGGAGAACGGAACTTGGTGAGCCTAAGTGCATAGTGAGCAGAGATGTAATTTTTAATGAAACCAGAATGACCATGTCGAATAAAGACCAGAAAGAATCTAGTAGCAAAGAAATTGATCGAGAAAGTACTCAAATTGAGGTGGAGTTACCAACTCACTGTGTCACTCAAGAAATAATTCAAATTGAAGAAGAAGCTACTGATGATCAACAATCTGAACTAGTTCAGAATGATTATCGCCTGGCCAAAGATAGAACAAGGAGAAACATCATACCACCCAAGAGACTTGGCTATGTTGATCTCATAAGCTATGCTCTGAATGTTGCTGAAGAAATTCAAGACCCTGAGCCAACAATTTCAAAGAAGCACTCGAGTAAAGACAGTCAAAATTGGTGGACAGCAATGACAGAGGAAATGAAGTCATTGGAGAAGAACAAGACTTGGATTCTAGTTGATCTACCTAAAAATTAGAGGGTAGTGGGCTGTAAATGGATCTTCAAAAGAAAAAAAAAAAGGTATTTCAAGAGTTGAGAAGGTCAGATTTAAAGCAAGGCTTGTTGCAAAGGGGTTTACATAAGTTAAAAGAATTGATTTCAATGAAATCTTCTCACCTATTATTAAGCATTGTTTATTAGAATTCTATTGTCCATAGTTACTCAGTTTGACCTTGAATTAGAACAACTAGATGTTAAAACAACATTCCTTCATGGTGATCTCGAGGAAACCATATACAAGCAGCAACCTGAGGGCTTTATTGAAGACAAGAACAAGGTTTGTTTACTAAATAAATCTCTACATGGTTTGAAACAAAGTCCCAAGCAGTGGTATAAAAGATTTGATGAATTTCTAATAAGAATGGGTTTTCAGAGAAACAACTATGACAACTGTGTTTACATCTTAAGACAGAATAGAGAATTTCTCCAATACTTGTTATTATATGTAGATGATATTTTAATAGCTAGTCCAAGTAAGGCTGAAATTGATAAACTCAAAGTTAAGTTGAATTCTAAGTTCAAAATGAAGGAGCTTAGAGCAGCTAAGAAAATTTTGGGAATGGACATCATCAGAGACAGATCAAAAGGGGAATTGTTCTTATCTCAACAAGGTTACATGAAGAAAGTAGTTGAGAGGTTCAGAATCATAAGTCTAAACCAGTCACCACACCTTTGGGGCAACATTATAAGCTGTCTTTTCAACAGGCACCTAACACAGATGAAGAAAGAGCTAGAATGGTTGCAATCCCTTATGCAAGCGGAGTTGGAAGTATTATGTATGACATGGTATGCAGTAGACCATATTTGACTTATGTTGTGAGTGTTGCCAGCAGATTCATGGTAGATCTTAGACCAACACACTAGGAAGCTTTAAAATGGGTGCCAAGATACTTGAATGGCTTTTTAGCTTCTGGTTTGAAGTTTAAGAAGAAGCTCCAAGATGAAGAAGCAGTTAAGGGATATGTGGACTCATATTATGCTGGAAATGTTATACAAGGAAGTCTCTGTCAGGATATGTATTCACATTATTTGGCACTGCAATCAGTTGGAAGTTCATGCTTTAGTCAGTGGTGGCTTTGTCTACAACTCAAGTTGAGAGTATAGCTCTTGTAGTGGGTGTTAAGGAAGCTCTGTGGCTCAGGGGCATGATTGGTGAACTTAGAATTATTTAAGACAGTTTCATAGCATACTGTGATAATCAAAGTGCTATACATCTCTCAAAACATCAAGTTTATCATGAGAGGCCAAAACATATTGATGTTAGACTCCATTTTATTCGAGATGTGATTGAGACTAAGGAGGTTTTGGTGGAGAATGTTGCATCAAAAGAGAATCTAGCTGATGCATTCACAAAGTCATTACCTCTAGCTAAGTTCAAGCATTGCTTGGACTTAATTGGGTTCTGTGAAGGAAAATTCGCAAGAGGGAGAGCAGCACTTGATTGGAGCTTTCTGATTTAGAGACAAGGTGGAGAATTGTTATATGAAGTGTCTCAAAAATCAGTTACAAGTTAGTTACAAAATCAGTTTATTAGTTTCAATTAGTTATTGGCCATAACTGACTAAAACTTATTAGAAAGTTGATTGGTTAATACTCCTGATTTATAGGCAGGCTTGTGATTGATTGTAGGTTGCTATATAAGCATGTGATTTACACATGTATGGAGGACTTCACTTCAACATTTCTATATGCTGTGAGAAATCAGAGAAGAGAAGCAATAGAGAGATTGAGAGAAAATAATAGAGTGAATCTTAGGGTTCTTGCTTGTATCTAATGCAAGGGTCAAGAACAAGGCCAAGGGGTATTCTATTGTAATAAGACTTGATCTTGATTGTGTTAATCATAGTGGAACTACTCTCTCCCGTGGATGTAAGTCATCTTGGCTGAACCACGTATATATGGTGTTCTTCTTCCTTTTACTTTGTGTTTTTTTAGTTCATGTGTTTTCTAGTTTATGCTTGATTAATATGTGTCCGTGAAATTGCTGCTGCTGGTACTACTATTTCGTTTGTTGTGGTGTTCTGTTATTGTGGTTGTGTAGCTTGAAAACCTTACACCACAAGTATTAAATAAGCTAAGGCAGAGATGTATTTAATGGTGGGGTCAACGAGGTTGGTCAAAGAATCTGACGCGCCAAACCTCCCTTTCCTCCAAGCCGTTGTAAAAGAAGTGCTAAGACTCCACCCAGCGGCACCGTTTGCTTTTAGAGAATCCGCAGAAGACTGCAAATATGAACGGCTATGATTTGAAGGCTCGCACTAGAACATGATCAACCTCTATGCGATCATGCGGGACCCAGAAGCGTGGGTAAATCCTGATGAGTTTATCCCTGAGAGGTTTTCGGTCAACACAAGTGAGATCGACAATGGATCGAGACCAACTTTTGATGGACATGATGGGTCAAGATTTCATGTATGTTCCCTTTGGTAGAGGCAGGAGGGGATGCCCTGGGTATTCCCTTGCTTTAACAGTGATATACGCTACCGTTGGAGGGTTGATCCAATGTTTTGATTGGAAAATAGACGAGGAAGTGTCAGGATTTTCTGTAGGATTAACCAAACCTCTAGTTATCTACCCTATCACACGTTTCAATCCATTTTAAGTTACATTTTTTAATCAAATTTTTTGTTTTTATTTTTGGGCTATGAAAATTTATTATTTAAGCAAATAAGAGATTTGAATTCAATCATATCACATAGCTCATGTTGTGGGACTAATAAAGTAAGGAAAAAATTTGATGGTTATCTTGAGCTTTTGGTATATATCATTTGGCACTTGTAGTTAGATCAAAATGGAAAATTTTTAAATGACGAAGCATGGTCTCTCCTAGACACAGTTTCAAAAGTTTGTAAGAATTAGTAGGACTATTAGGGGATGTTTAGTACATAGATTTTTTTTTAGTTTTTTAGGAATCATAACTTGAGAAACTAAAATTCTCATATTTGGTACAAGATTTAAAAAAAATATTCCCAGGAAAATAGGATTCCTAGAAACAGTTTTGGGACAAGTTTTCCACAAAAGAAATCCCATAGGGCAAGACATATATACCCTTCATTAATGACATAATCGTAATAATATCAAAATTAAAACAAATAAATAAAAAAGTAAATAAAACAAAATTAAATAGAAAACAAACAAATAAAACAAAATTAAATAATACCAAAATTAAAAGTTATTTTTTATTGTGCATAAAGTTTTCTAGACCCAATTATATGCCAGGAAAAAAAATATTGAGCCATAAACCAGTAGACAAGGAAAATAAAGAACAACAGTAATTATTTTTCTTTTTACCGTGCATAAGGTCTTGATTAGCCAAAAAAAAAAAAGTGAATTCATAAGGTGTTGGGACAAGGGTAAATCACGACAATACACAGTAATTATTTTTCTTTTTCCGAAATTGATTCTAAGATTTTGCCCAATTAATTCTCTTCAAATTTAAATAAAATTAACCCACACATACATTAGTGATAATGACAGTAATAAGAGAAATTATTATGCCATGTCCAAAATAGGACATCAAAGCAGCCAAAGCATAACATGTATCAGTAAAATTCAGATAATTAACTAAAGCATAAACGTAAAAGTTGTTTTTCTAAAACTAAAATTAAGGGTACTTTTGTAAAAATAATAAATATTCTTATGAAAATAGTATTTGAACCAAACATAAGGATAAGAAATATTATCTCATATTCCTAGGAATATTTAAAGTCAACCAAACATAAATTGTAACATTCCTAGGAACCACATTTCAAGAAACAAGATTCTCAAGAATAATATTTCTTGGGAACGAAAAAAAATATGTATACCAAATGCCCCTTGGAGTATTAAGGGCCTCACAAGTTCATAGCATTGGTAATCTCCCTTCCGTTTATTGGTTTACAAAAGTTTCATTAAGTTTCTGGTTGTATTTGTTGGTACAAGGCACTACTTCCTTTTATTTTTCTTAGTTCCTTTCTCCCTCTTGATTTGTAGAGTGAGTATCGGGCATATATGTCCGTTCGGGACGTTTGGTACAAGAATTTTTTTTAGTTTTTCAGGAATCATGACTTGGAAACTTAGACTCCCATGTTTAATACAAAACTCTAAAATAATATTCCTAGACAAATAGAATTCTTGAGAATAGTTTTTAGACAAATTTTCTACAAAATAATTCTCCTGAGAGGTGGTATTCTCATATTCTCATGACATGAGAAACTTTTTTGAAATGTAAAAAGTCTATTTTGCCCCAGTCTCCATCCCCAAAATCCCTTCGGGTTGCTGCGCATGCGAGGATCGCAGAGGCAGAAAGCGGAGAAGATAGAGAGAAAGAGACATTCACACAGAAAGCAAAGGAGGGATTCGAAGGCCACAAAGCTGGTATCCCAGAACACCACCAAGCCTCTACCTGTGGTTTCGCAATTCGCCATTCGCATCCTCTCTGTAAGTCGCTGAAACTTGCCTGTTTTGCCCTCTTCCTCCGACTTCTTTGCTTTCTCAAACGTGTTTGATCTGATATTTTCCCTGTTTTGGCGTACCCTTTGCTTTATAATTGGCCAAAATTTTCATCTTTTTGGGGCAATTTTTGTGCGTCTGATTCGTGCTTCTGATTCGTGTGATTGAGTAGTCTTTTTGGTGTTTTTGCTGAATGCTACTATTTTGTGTCTATGTAAACTGTTGTTCTCTGGTTATGACCTGCGCTGGCAATGATTTTGCCTCAGTTGGCTTCAAGAATTTAATTTAACTGTTCAATGGGAAATGGACTTGATTGGATGGTTTGTCGTGCTCTAATTGATAAATTGGTAAGTAATATTTGCTTCTAGAATTAGATTATTACCCTCAAGTCTTTACTCAAAGAGGTGAATGACTCACAGAAACATGCACAAAGAGGGTACTTGTCTTATATGTACATTTCTTTGCTGCAATTGATGAAATATTTAGAAAAAAGCTTGGAGATATAAAATGGAGAAAATGGCTATGGGGAAGGAGAGCGTGTTAGGGGGTTGAGTAGGTGATTCCCTTTGAAGTATCAATTAAATGGCTACGTATAAAACAACAATAATTTTCTTCAGTATCAATTAAAAAATTACTACCTAATTGGGTTTAACTCAAGTAATTGATAGAGTTGAGCAAGACATAAAAGAGGTTCCTAGATAGTGCTGGGCCCTGCATTTCCATGCACATATCAGATTTGAAGCTAAGCAGTTGACCTGAAAAAGGGACATTATATTACCCATGCTTATCCCTTTAGTTCTTCTATCTATAGTTCATTTTGGGAATTACGATTTCTATTAGTAGTTGCCAGTTATCAACCTTCTCTTCTCTTTGACTTAGCAGTTGCCATGACAGCAATCTCCAAAATGTCTCACTGATTATAGTACTGGTTGGTTTAATGCTCAATATTCGGTCCCATGTGATTTCTTCAATTGATTTGGGTTTACTCCTTGTTTGGAATAATTAGTATGGTCCATCAATAATAACAATAATAATAGAGTGTGTTTTTGTTCTATAAGGTAAAGTCATAGTTAATGGTTTTGATATGCAATATCCTGCTCTCTGTTATATGCAAATGCAATCTCTTTATCAATGTAGCTGACCTACTGATGTCTGGCTATGGGAGCATCCAATATAGGAACAAGGGTTTTGCTCACATTTGTTATTAAATGTTCTTTTTTTTCCTTCTAATTTTTAGTTTTGGCACAACAGTTACTATACAAAGCTAAATAAATTGCTCTTTGGAAGTTGTACAATTTATAATTACAATGAATCACAACTTCTGAATGTTGATTGCTGATTGCTGATTGTTGAAGCATTTTGGAGTTTTGTGAGTCTTGTTGCCTCTAGAATATCTCATATGCTTAGGTATCATCAGTTAATTACCCGTTTGGATTATATCATGATGGTTGGCCAGTAAACACACGCAGCTTCATGAAGTTTGCATCTCCCTTTACCTCTCTTAATAACTATATACGTGATTATTTGTTGTCTTTTTGTGCTTATCAACAGCTTCAGTTGACATATAGACAAGAAAATGAAGTACCAATATTTCTTCAGTCAATGAGAGACAATTGGTAGGTCATTGTGTCCTTTCAGTTGTCATTCTCATTGTGTGTGTGGGTGTGGGAAGAGGAGGGTGGGGGGGCCTCTATAATCAAAGAACTATTAGATATCATTCATGCTTCATATCTTCAACTGTGTCATAACATTTTATGTAAAACATATGCAATAGACTTCAATTATTACCTTCATATATACTCTCTATTATCATTACATATTGTTACAGATAGAAGAATAAGAAATTATATTACAGAAAATATTTATGAAACATTACATACACATGAGAACAAAATTGAGATGAGACAATTTTTTAGGATAAAATGTTATGGGATCTATAACTTTTGTTGGTAATCAAAGGAGAAGAGAAAAATTACACTCTAGGAAAAGCAACAGCCATCCTATCAACTAACAGAATTACAAAGAGTTTCATAAGAGGTTGATCACAGCAAGACCACTTCTTTTGCTCTCTTGTTCCACATTTTGTCATGAAATCAGCTCCTTAATTTACCTCTCTTAGCGTATGACACTTTTTTCATCCTCTTCTTAGAAAATTTCTGATGTCCCCGATCACACTCCCATAGCTATGAAAGTTAACATCTTCATTATAGGATCTATAACTAATATCATCCAAACATAATTGTCTCTAATTATTAGTAAGTTTCATTAATATGATACCTTTTGTAATCATATGTGAAAATGTTAATCCTTCATACAGTTATGAGACCTTTTATTTGCACCTCATTCACGGACATCTTTTCTTTTAAGATTTTTTTTTTTCCTTGTCTCTAAAAAAAAAAAAATTAATAGCAATTCTTTGGTAGGAAAATAGGGTGATCTTTTTTGTTTTTTTTTTTTTTTCCCTTTTGATATTGT
The DNA here is from genome assembly GCA_003255065.1 of Cercis canadensis. Taxonomy (NCBI): domain Eukaryota; kingdom Viridiplantae; phylum Streptophyta; class Magnoliopsida; order Fabales; family Fabaceae; genus Cercis; species Cercis canadensis. Next base: position 173,440 of record QAOA01007002.1, read on the forward strand.
GATAAAACCTTACAAGTCCAAAATACCCTGAGTTATTAATTAAATTTTAGCAGCAACTATGTCGGTTAAATTCTGGTTACCTAGTATTTTTCAAAATTGTTACAAAATTGCTTCTGGAACTTAATTGCAAAGATTTCATTGCTAATGAAGATATTATGTACATTTTATACCATTTTTGCTGCTTTTAACTTCGACGTAATGGTTGACTGAACAGATTGGACTAAACTCTAGCACTTTTTTCAAAATTCAGGAAAAGTCTGTATAGGTTTTTTGAAATAGATAAAAGAACATGTATGAAAATATAGGAAAAAGCATTTTATTGTAATAACTAACATAATTTTCATCCTTTTATTCTAGTATTTTTTTTTAATTTTCATTTTATATCGTTGTACTCATTTTTTTTTTTTTTTATGTAATTTGTACTCCTCATTTTTAACTGTAGTTTGACTGCCATGTCATGTGATTGAAATGTGTAGATTACAGACGCATTCTTAATAATGTATCTATAGTTTTTTTTTGGGCCATGTAGTGTGCTGAAACATATAACTTGAAGAAGTAATAAAAAGAGATGGTGTTGTATCTTGCAATTGTGAAAATAATTTTAACTTTTGTAAACAGCAAGTTTCATTCACTCCCATATTAATCAAGACGAAAAATCACGAGTTTATAATTGAATATTGTATAATTTTTAAATCCTAAATTATCAAAATTCAATATCTAATAATCAAATTTTAGCACAAAAGGTGTCACAGAAAAAAAAAAATAGCACAAAAGGAAAATAACAAGTAAAACGGTAGCTCTAAAATGAGCACTTTTTCATTTGATAATGTTTTTTTTTTTTTGGTATGAGTGAGTAATTCCTTACTTTATTAGTCTCACAACATGAGCTATGAATCCAAATCTCTCACTTGCTTAAATAATAAATTTCCATAGCCCAAAAAATTAAAAAAAAATAAAAATTTGATTAAAAAATGTAACTTAAAATGGATTGAAACGTGTGATAGGGTAGATAACTAGAGGTTTGGCTAATCCTACAGAAAATCCTGACCCTTCCTCCTTGTCAACCTTATCTCCACCGTCCATTTTCCAATCAAAACATTGGATCAACCCTCCAACGGTAGCGTATATCGCTGTTAAAGCAAGGGAATACCCAGGGCATCCCCTCCTGCATCCACCAAAGGGAACATACGTGAAATATTGACCCTTCCTGTCCATCAAAAATTGATCTCGATCCACCGTAGATCTCACTTGTGTTGACCAAAAACCTCTCAGGGGTAAACTCATCAGGATTTTCCCACGCTTCTGGGTCCCGCAAGATCGCATAGAGGTTGATCAGTGTTCTAGTTTGAGCCTTCAAATCATAGCCGTTGATATTTGCAGTCTTCTGCAGATTCTCTAAAAGCAAACGGTGCCGCTGGGTGGAGTCTTAGCACTTCTTTTACAACGGCTTGGAGGTAAGGGAGGTTTGGCACGTCAAATTATTTGACCAACCTCGTTGACCCCACCAATGAATCCATCTCTGCCCTTAGCTTATCTAATACTTGTGAAAGGTTTATGATCTCTGCCATGGCCCATTGCGATGCTATCGATAACGTGTAGGAAAATGTCCTTCCACAAAAAAACAATATATAATTAATTTATTTGGTGAAATTGCGGTTTTGGCCTGATGTGGTATGTGAGGTTTGAGTAAATGGGTGGATGGGAGTTGGTTTAGTTGGTTAAAGGATTCTAATTTAGGGTTCTGTATTTTTTAGGTGTTGAGTTTGAACTTTCTATGACTAATAATCTTGTTTGGGGGTCATCCCTTCTCATAGATATCCTCTAGCACTTAGATGTTAGTTGAGTAGCATCTTTGAAGAGTCAATAGTACCTTGGAGGTAATTTTTTGGATGAGCCCCAGTTTGCTCCTTTGTGAATCCCATACATGACATTAATGTCATACTCAATAATATTAGAGTAACTTATCATTACTACTATTTTAGAAATCAAGGTATGAGTAAAAGAAATTATCTTCTTTTTATTTTCTCGTTTTAATTTTTTGGACCTTAAGCTTATTGCAGCATTTGAAATCGGATAAATTTTTTTATTAAGAAAATTGAGTACGCTATTCACTTAAAACTTCAAATGTAAATGACATAAAATTTTGAATTCTTATTTTTGTCCAATAATAAGAATGCATAATGCCCAAAATCGAAGTGAGAGAAGAGAGAGAGAGAGAGAGAGAGAGAGAGAGCTTACTAGAAAGAAAGTCTTGACGTCATTTCTTGTTAACCTCACTCCAGCATTTGGGTCTCTATAAACTTGTAATAATATATCCATCATATCCCTGTTATGTCCTTCACAATTCTCTTCATGCTCCTTCATGATCTGCTCCACAACTTGGTCAAATTTGGCCACTATTTTTTGAAGCCTTTTCCCATACCCAAATAAGTCCAACTTCCAGAAAGGTCCTAACACGCCGCCTAAACTTAAATTTCCTTCTAGTTCCCCAAACTCCCGCAAACCATGAATCTCGTTAGCATCATTATCTTTATCAAAGCAAGCAGTGCTCATAGCCATCCTACACATGATGGTGTTGGTGAAACAGTGAGCTGTATGCACAAATCACTGGCTCTTCCTTCCCTAGAGCACATCATTAGGAATTCCAGGAGTTTCTTTATCTCTTGCTCTCGGATATGCGTGAAGCGACCAAGTTGCGAACTAGAAAGTAGTTGTGTCACGCATAGTTTCTTCATGAAACGCCAATAAGGGCCATATGGGGCAGTGATGAAATAAGAGCCTTTATATTGGAAGTAGTCAGAGGAGCCAAATTGTGGGCGATAAGAGAATTTTAGCTCATGAGTTTTCAGTACTTCTCTGGCAACTTGGGCATTGGAAACCACTACACATGTTGTTGCACCTAAACGTAGCTGCATGAGAGGTCCATAGAGGCGAGCCAGCTTTTGGAATGATTTGTGCATGGTTGAGCCCATAAAGTGAAGATTCCCAATGATGGGTAGAGCCCGTGGGCTTGGTGGGGTTCGAATTTTGGTGACAAATTTGGTGCTTGACTTGAAGAGGAGTATGAAAATGAGCAGAGCTAAGAAGCAGAGGGTATAGAATAAGATGCTATCACTACCAGCCATGGTTCAATTTTGGCTACAAAACTGGCTTCTCTTTTGAAAATAGAGGCCTTACTTATAATGAATTATTTCGCATCACATGATTCATGAAACCCCAAATTATAATGAGTTTTAAGTTAAATCTCTTAAAAATAGTCTTTCTGACTTTTACTTTTTTGGACAAAACTTAGATAAATTTTTTTAGGTATTTGTGGTGTTATTCTCTAACTAAAATATAACATATATATTATATTTTACACCTCATCATCACCTCATGATCATCACCTATGTCTCTTTCTCAATTTTCCTGCCGTTAGAACACAATATTAAGCGACTCTTCAGTTTTTTGCCCAATTCTCCAATTCGTCTCTGATTTGCAGATGAAGATTGTAGTCATGCCCAACTCGTCTATCAACCAGCAATGACGCAAAAGCTCTATGAAACCGTAGCACCTCATAGAGGTGAAGCTTGAGATCCAAACACAAGGCACCAGCACATCCAGCATTGGCAACGACATCCACTCCTTCTCTCAAATTCAATTGTTCTCCATCTCCTTGCCATCATCCATGAACTACTTTCAGTTCCAAAGAAGGTGCAATATGTAAAGATAGAAAAGCAAATTAGACCTGTAATTTCCTTTCAAATAAGCAAGCACCTACCCGACAAGGAAGTTCAGGGATGGAGTTATTGAAGATAGAACATGAATCGAAACTGAGAGGGAGGGAAGTTGAGAGATGCGGTGGTGATGCCAAGAGTGAGAGATAATGGAGAACCAGCGTGAAAGAGAGATCGAGAAAGGGAAGAAGAAAGTGAAAAACCTTGGATTGATCTTCATTAGATGAAGCAGCACTGAATTGATGATGCAGATGAGATGTAGCAGCAGAGAAGAATTTAAGAACAAGCAAGAACACTATGCAGAATGTTTTTAGAAGAAAGAAGAGAAAACTGAAGTGTATGAGCCTTGAGCTCTTTTGTATTCATTTGATAAAATGAATTGGTTAATCGTATACAATGCTTAGATAACAGAATATATAGTGATCTGATGTAAAGATAGTTATCTACTCAACCTTTCTCTAGAAGCTTTTGAATAGTTAGTTACTAACTAACTTAACTAACTCTAGTGACAATGGGCTATGACTAACAATATGATAGCTGGCTATGACTAAAAATATAGAAATGTCACTGAGTTGTACACATCACCCTCCATCATCTGACTTTCATTTAACATTCTCCCTCAAACTCAAGGTTCTAGGAAGAACAGTGAGTTTGCTACGATTGGAGAGAAAAGGCTTGGTGGATAATGGTTTGGTGAGTGTGTATGCCAGTTGATCAGAAGAAGGAACATGGCAGAGTTTGAGGGACTTGTTGAGCACTCTTTCGCAGACAAAATGACAATTAATCTCAATGTGCTTTGTCTTAGCATGCAACACTAGATTTGTGGCAAGAAAGGTAGCACTCAAGTTGTCACATAGCAACAAAGGAGGATAAGGCAGAGAAAATCTAAGTTCTTGAAACAAGGACTACAACCAAAGAAATTCAAAGGTGGCATTGGCTAAAGCCCTATACTCAGCTTCAGTGCTTGAGTGAGCCACAACTTTCTATTTTCCTAAAATCCAAGAGATGAGGCTTGATCCAAAAAATATGGCATGACCACTGGTGTTGTGTCTGTCATTAGGACAACCAGCCTAGTCTAAATGAGAATATGCAATCAGTGGTAGTTGCTTGGACTTGGTGATGGTGAGACCATGAGACATAATACCTTTGAGATACTTCAGAACATGATGGGACTTTTTCCGGCAAGTATACCGGGTCACACAAGTAATATAATAATGAGTAGAGTATCATTCCCACGAGGATTAAGGCTAGCAACTACCAATTTTACCAATAAAGATTCTATTTGGAAAAGATAATACTTTGGATTGAAGGCAGCCCAAGAATGAGCAGCTACAATTATTAACTAAGTAACAAACTAAGTAACAAAACTCGAACAATATCGTAAACAATCTTTAAGAAACAATCTAAATGTGAAATTGATAATAAGAATGAGAAAGGCTAGGGGTTGATTTCATTCACTTGCAAATTCGATTACCTCATAGACAAGGTAATCTCAGAAACAATACTGAACTACTTATTTCAGTTACAATTCCTTTTGTTGTCGGTTTATTTCCTTAATGTGATTGAACTCAATTCCTTGGTGAAACAATCCTCCCTATACCAATTACTTGTCCAATTCCTTGACACAACTAATTAATCTAGGTGATTAGGTTCTAGGAAATTAATCTAATACCACCTAAACGAAGTTATCTATTCCTAGATTAACTCAATTTAGGATAGAATTTACAGAGCACATTCAGATCTTACTTTTCCTAGTATTGAAATGAATCTTTTAACCATTCAAATGGTAGCTAAGCATTTAAAGGCATTAATAACAGTAAATTCCATTCAACAAAAGGAGTTGTACTAAAACAAGTTTATTCAATCTTGAAACCTCATTACAATTGAATTACATCAAACCCCTAACACTAAGAATTTAGCTACTCATACTTTAATTCAATAAAAGCAAATAGGTAAAGTTCAACATGAGATGAAAAGAAGAAGAAGAAGAAGAAACTCTATGTCGTTTGAGTCGCAATTGCTCCCCTTCCTCCTCTAGTTCTTCTGCTCATTTTCTTCCCAAGTACGGCCTCCCTTTCCCATGCATCAGATTTCCCCCTTTTATACTTGTGCAGAATTAGGTCTTCTAAATAGAAAAAGCTCGAACACGGCTCTGACACGGCCGTGTTCCGTGTTTGGACATGGGTGTGTCACTTATGTTGCTTTCTTGGTCATCGAACACGGGCACATACACGGCCGTGTTCTTCTCTGGTCCTGGCCATGTCGCTTAGACATGACCCGTGCTCTTCTCTGCTCTGGGCATGTCCTTTCTTTGTAGCCTCTGCCTGTTCAACACGGCCTATCACACGGCCATGTTTGTTCTTGCCTTGACCGTATTTGCCCTTAGACTTAGTCTTTGTTCTCTTGGACATTCTGCTTGATCAACACGGCCTTGAATACGGCCGTGTTTGTTCTTGTCTGAGGTCGTGTTTGTCCATAAGCTTGAGCAGCAACCTCTGGATGTTAGACACGGGGTACACACCGCCGTGTTCCTGCCCGTGTCTACCTAAAAACTTGGTGTAAGGCTGCTTTCCTTGCCATTTTCTCCTTGAATTGCTTCCAGATTCTTCTTATTTCCTGATTACCCAACTTTGTACCTGTCAAAGCCAATTTGTGGATTAAACACCATGTTTAGAGAGGATTTGCTCACAATGCAGGTAAGAATTCAATATTAAAGCATGATTTTTATAGTCCTAAAAGACAAATATCAGAACACATTTAGCAGCTTGGAAATGCAAATTTGTGGGAGCACTCATGAATTGACAGAGTTTATTTATTGAATAGGCAATATTAGGTCTAGTTATGGTGCAATATGATAGAGCCCAAGATACTATGGGTATGGGTATGGGTATGGGTCAGAAGGAATCACTGTAGTAACACTAACCCGAAGCAATGGAAAGTTTACTCTAGAAAGAAGGTAGAGACACGTGGAACCAATGCAAGGAAGCAGGTAGTTTTGGATAGAGAAGGCAGTAATAGTTTAGCTTAATAGGAGGAAGGCACGAGAGGGAGGGGAGTGAATAGTTTTGTGAGTTGATTAAGCATTATTGCTTGAGACCTGCAGCTCTATGAGTTGAGGGAGAGTGAGAATCCATCATTGGTCTAACTTACCGGATACCCAAAACCAGCGGCAACAATGGTGTCGGGAGTGCAGTCAAGGGTAGAGTCCGTGGAAGGAAAGGTAGTAGATATCGACGAGAAGGTGACGTCGATTGAGTCTAAATTGGAGCAACTCGTTCGTTTGGTGACAACCATGCAAGAAGCCATGGTTAGTAGTGAAAAGGAGCAAGTGAAATTCTGCCACTAATTCTCCAGGTTGATGGCTCAAGTGGATAAGCGTGCGGTAGGAGACAGTGAGAGGGAGGACCTGGTGTTATCAGGGTCATCGGGATCACATCAAGAAGCAGTGAACCACGATTATAATGCTCGGGGATCAATGGGTTGGGAAACATTGGAGTTCATGGTGGACTTCCAGACCATGGCGTGACGGGTCAAGTTGCTGTCGTTCGCTGGAATCGATCCTTGAGGTTGGCTTATTCGTGCAGAGCAATTCTTCCGAGTGCAACAGACACCTCCGGAGATGCGAATAGCACTAGCCCAAATTTGTATGGAGGGCGAGGTTGTGCATTGGTTCACTATTTTGATGGAGGTGTTTTTGATAATGACATGGGAACAGTTTCAAAATGAATTAATGGAGAGGTTTAGTGGATTGGAAATCTTGAATCCTTACTTGGAGATAGCAACGCTTAAGCAATAGGGGACGGTGCAGGAGTTCATTTTTGAGTTCGAATATTTGGCTTCTCTGTTACCCAGACAGCCGGAATAACAATACGTGGGATACTTTGTGAACAGACTGAAGAAAGATATTCGAAATTGGGTCCGGGTCCATAATCCTGAAACCCGATTGCAAGCAATATGGCTAGCCCACAATGTTGAGATGGCTTTGAAGAAAGTGTGGGATAGACAGATGCGAGGCATGGTGAGCAAACCTCCATCTCATTTTAATCAATTTTCGCCTAGTTCTTATAAGCCAAGGGGAGTAGGGTTTGGTAAAATGGGGGAATCGGGTCTTTCTAGCCATATAAAGGATCGCATGGAGGGAACTGCTCAAGCCAAACAAGGGCCATTTAATCGGAGAAGAACCCAAAATCTGATAGCTCAGGAGTGGGAGGAGAGACGACGTAAGGGACTCTGTTTCAGGTGTGGCCAGCAATATAGCCTGGGGCACAAATGCCCTGACCCAAAACTTCGGGTGAGGATGAAACAGTGGGTGATACTGGAGAAATGATGGTGACTAAGGCCGAAGAACAAAAAGGAGAATTTGAAGGGGAATGTAGTGTGGTGGACTCATAAGGATTGTGAGAATTTTATGGTATCATGAAAGGCAACATGAATATACTCAAAACAATGAAAATATAAGGCACGTTAAATGGAATCCCTATCCTTATCTTGATTGACAGTAAGGTAACTCATAATTTTGTATCAACAAAACTTGTGACTGCTTTAGGGTTACAATTAGAAGGGACAGAAGGTCAACTAGGAATAAGGTTGGGGGATGGGTATAGGGTGCTTACCTAAGGAAAATGCTCTCACCTAAAGTTGTCTATGGGGGTTTATTCCTGTGTAATGGATGCTTAGGTACTGGACATGGGTGGTCTTGGCTGAGGACCTTAGGAGAAGTGGTCACTAATTGGGACACTAGAGTTATGAGCTTTTGGGATGGAAAGCACAAAATTGAGCTGCAGGGAAGTGATACTAAAAGTTTTTCAGCACTCCATAGCATGTTTGGGAAAGAGGCTATTGGGGGACATAAGGTGACATGTAGAGAAAATGGATTGCAAGTTAATGAGGCAGATATGGAGGAATTAACCTACACACAGAGAGAGGAATTGACTGCTGTCATGGAAAAATTCCCAGCAGTGTTCACAAGCCTAAGGCGGTTCCCCCCCACAAGAAGTTTTGATCATGCCATTAACCTACGTCCAAGGGCAGGACCGTTAGTGTCTGACCTTATAGGTACCCCTATTTTCACAAAGATGAGATTCGTGGTAGATACAGGAGTTACTTCAGCAAGGCATCATTCAGCACAACAACAGTGCCTATTCCAGTCCAGTCATTTTGGTCAGAAAAAAGGATGCTAGCTGGCGGATGTGTGTGGACTACAAGACATTAAACAAGGTAACTATCACTGATAAGTTTCCTATCCCAGTTGTTGATGAGTTGCTGGATGAGCTCCATGGTTCTAAATAATTTTCAAAGTTAGACCTCAAATCTAGATATCACCAAATTAGAATGAAGAAAGAAGATATAGAAAAGACTGCTTTCCGCACCCATGAGGGACATTACGAATATTTGGTGATGCCATTTGGATTAATGAACGCCCCCTCAACATTCCAAGCTGCCACGAATGATATTTTTTGCCCATATTTAAGGCGCATGGTCTTGGTGTTCTTTGACAATATTTTGGTGTTTAGTTCCTCATGGCAACAACATCTAGAACACTTACTGTTAGTGCTTTCAATTTTGCAATAGAATCACTTTGTGATCAACAGTAAAAAAATTCAGTTTGGACAGAAAATTATTTCATACTTGGGTCATTTCATTTCTGGAAATGGAGTCTCTATGGACCCAAAAAAAGTGGATGCGGTCCTTAACTGGCCTGTGCCAAAAAATGTGAAAGGTGTTAGAGGCTTTTTTGAGTTAACAGGCTATTATCGGAAGTTCATTCTAGGGTATGGCAAGGTGGCGAAACCTTTGATAGCTCTAACAAAGAAAGATGGTTTTCATTGGGGCAAAGATGAATTACATGCCTTTGAAACCCTTAAGAGGTCAATAACCTCTGCTCTAGTGTTGGTTCTACCAGATTTTTTTTAAGACTTTTGACATTGAGTGTGATGCTTCAGGTAAGGGTATAGGAGTGAAGCAGGGGTATAGGAGCAGTTCTATTACAAGACAAGAATCCTATATCTTATTATACCAAGGCAATTTCGAATAGCATTATGTCTAAGTTTGCCTATGAACGGGAAATTTTGGCATTGGAAATGGCAATTCAGTATTGGAAACTGTATTTATTGGGGAGACCATTTTGAGTTTACACGGATTAGAAAAGCCTCAAGTTTCTGTTACAACAAAAAATTTCTACCCCAGATCAACAAGATTGGCTAGCCAAATTAATAGGATATCAATTCGAGATTTTCTACAAGCCAAGAAAGGAAAATGGTGATGCTAATGCATTGTCTAGAGCATATGGGGAAGCTAAATTCTTTATGATGATGTCTTTTCCTACATGGCTGGAGGGGCAGAATTTAACTCAAGGTTTGGAGCAAGACTCTCAACTTGCACAGATTATTGCAACACTACAACATGATCCTAGAGCCAAGCCTGGGTTTTCCTTGCTTCAAGGAGTTTTGTATTACAAGGATTGACTGGTAATTCCAGCAAGCTTTCCTCGGATCCCTGTGTTAATTACAGAATTTCATTCGACCCTACAAGGTGGGCACTCTGGTTACTTGCGTACGTACAAGAGGTTGGCTACTAATTTATATTGGATCGGTATGAAGAAACAAGTACAAGAGTTTGTCCGTGGGTGTGAGGTGTGTCAACAATAGAAATATTCGGCATTGACCCTTGGGGGTTTGCTACAGCCCTTGGATATTCCGGAACAGATTTGGGAGGATGTTTCAATGGACTTTATTACAGGACTCCCTAGATTAAAAGGATGGAAAATTGTTCTAGTGGTTGTAGATAGATTGTCGAAGTATAGCCACTTTCTTCTCCTTAAGCATCCCTACACTACTAAGAGTATAGCTGAATTGTTTGTTAAGGACGTGATTCAGCTCCATGGAGTGCCCAAATCAGTAGTCAGTGATAGAGATCCAATTTTCATGAGCAAATTCTGACAAGAGATATTTAAGCTACATGGGACAAAGCTCAAATTCAGCTCTACATACCATATGGGAACTGATGGGCAGATTGAAGTGGTTAATCGTTGTTTAGAAGTTTATCTACGTTGCTTTGCAGTAGAACAACCAAGGGTTGGGCAGTGTGGATTCCTTAGGCAAAATTGTGGTACAATACCCTTTTCCATGCTTCTACACACACAACACCATTTGAGGTGGTTTATGGTAGGAAGCCCCCAACCATTTTAAAATTCATCCCAGGTGAGACGAGAGTAGAATTGGTAGCTAGAGAGCTGATGGATAGAGATGAGGCACTGAGGCAATTAAAGTTCCACTTGCTCAAGGCTCAAAATAGTATGAAGAAATATGTTGATAAACACAGGCGAGATGTCTCTTTACAGGTGGGAGAATGGATTTATTTGAAATTAAGGCCTCACTGACAGAAATTTGGGCCACAAGAATTAATCAAAAGCGCTCCCCAAGGTTCTATGGACCTTTTTTGATTTTGGAAAAGTTGGGAGCAGTCACCTATAAACTATAGCTGCCAGAAAATTCATGAGTTCATTCGGTGTTTCATGTGTCACAACTTAAAAAATCTATTGGACAGAAGTTTGCTAATTCAACACTACCTATTGGCATGGGAATTGAATTACAGGAGGATGACCAACCTATTCGAATTCTGGGAAAACGCAAGGAGCACAAACATAATGAATAAGTGGTTTAGTGGTTAGTAGAATAGAAAGCCAAGCCTATTGAAGAAGCTACTTAGGAGGATGAATACACTCTCCGTTCTCATTTTCCTGATTTCAGTCTTAAGGACAAGACTACTTTTGAAGGAAAGGGCAGTGATAGAGCCCAAGATACTATGGGTATGGGTATGGATCAAATGAGGGATCAGGGTAGTAACACTAACCCGAAGCAATGGAAGGTTTACTCTAGAAGGAAGGCATAGACACGTGGAACCAATGAAGGGAAATAGGTAGTTTTGGAGAGAGAAGGTAGTAACGGTTTAGCTTAATAGAAGGAAGGCACGAGAGGGAGGGGGAGTGAATAGTTTTGTGAGTTGATTCAACATTATTGCTTGGGACCTGCAGCTCTATGAGCTGAGGGAGAGAGTGAGAACCCATCATAATATTGTAAGGCACCTACCAAGCTTCTGTAGAGAAATGGTTGAGACAACAATTCACCATTAGAAATGGAGAGAACATGAGAGCTTATCATTGGAGTAGGAGCTGGTTTGGCATTTTCCAATCTTGCTCTATGAAGAAGATCAATAATGTACCTAGTTTGTGAAAGCTGTAGCTGCTGTGACATTCTTGTAGTTTCAATGCCCAAAAAATAGTGAAGAGCACCCAAATCCTTTAAAGAGAAAGCAGAATTCAAGGAAACAACAAGGGATTGAATGAGGGACAAATTGGAGCCAGTGAGGATTATATCATCAACATATACTAACAGATAAAGGATGACATCAGTAGAAGAAAATACAAATAAGGAGTAACATTATAGACACCTCATTGAGTTGTACACATTACCCTCCATCATTTGACTTTCGTTTAACAGAAAGCGGATATGGCAAGTAACGCTGTTATAGAAGAGGTGATGATGAGGTGGTGCTAAGGTGTAAGAAAAATATATATGTTATATTTTAATTGAAGAACAACATCACAAGAACCTAAAAATCTTCACTTGTAAACATGTTATGTACATAAAAATCATTGCTCCTAGCTATCTGTACACCAATATGGTATGCATGTTGCCCTTGATTTGCTTCAATTGAGATTTGAGAGAAGGAAACTCTCAGTTCTCTAAGTTTGGACTCTATGTGCCTTTTGCTTAGAAATTCAAATCAACTATGTCAGTACGGCGTGGTAGGCAAGGATATAGCAAATAACATAGATGTTAACTCCTAAACATCCCGTTCGATCGAAAGTTGGCATGCTCAATAATAAATAAACATCTAATGCCCCGTTTGGATAGCATAGCTTATAGTTTATTAGAGCTTTTATACTAATATAAGTACTTTTATATAAATAAATAAAAATGTTTGGATCAGCTTATATAAATAATTTATTAATTCTTAAAAAGTTATTTTTAGCTTATTTTATAAAGAGCGTCGTACGAAATCTGAGAAATTACCGACAAGCTGTTTCGTAAATTTATGGGCGAATTCTATCCGTGAACATCACTCACCTTCAAAACTCTTCTCGTCTCTCTCACCATCGACCTTCTCTGTATCTCCCAGTTTCTTCCATCGAACGTTTTGAGACCCGTCCATGGAAGTAGCTTCTTCATCTGAAAGAGACGAAGCTTAGTTGAATAGTGGAAGATGAAGGCGATAGTGATATCGACTCCGGGTGGCCCAAAAGTTCTGCAACTCCAAGACGTCGATGACCCTGAGATCAAAGACGACTAGATCCTCATCAAGGTGGAAGGAACAGCGCTCAACCGAGCCGATACACTTCAGAGGAAAGGTTCGTACCCTCCCCCCAAAGGTGCCAGCCCTTACCTGGGACTGGAGTGTTCTGGAACCACCGAAGCCGTCGGCAAAAACTTTTCCAGGTGGAAAATTGGCGATCAGGTACTTTACTATGGACTCTTGGGAGCTTTTGGGTTTTAAAATTCTCCGAATTCATTTCGAATTTTGCAGTTCTCGATAGGTGATTTTTAGTTTTTGGTGAAGGAGAATTTCGTTTAGGTTTCTTTGAGCAAAAGTTTTCCACTTTTAATTCTTCCAAGTGGGTTATTTTGTGATGAAATATAGTCGTTTAGTTGTAATAAATCGTTGTTTATAATTATAGAAATAGAGTGCGGATGTCGACTTAAGAGCAAAATGGGATTTTTTTATTCTGGCTAAAATGATTGGTTTGCGAGCAAATTGAATTGTGGGCACTTAATTGTTGGGTGTCTAAAAAATGCAAAACAACTCAAAGTCCTGTAACAATTGACAGGTTTGGGAAATTTTCAATAAGATTTTCCTCTTATTTATGTTTGTGCTATAGGAAGGTAACTCATGAGAAATATGGATATGCTTGTTTGGAGTTTTGCCTTATGATGTTCGCATTCATTTAGGCAGAAGCAGTTGTATAGCTTGTAATTTTTGGACAGAAGTGTACTTATATTAAAAATTAGAAATCTTGTCTTCAGTTTTGGATGAGTCATATCTGACATGTTGTATAAAATATTTGAAGTTTATTCAATTAACCAGGTTGATTTAGCTCCATGATTGTTGAATTTATCTGACATGAGGTTGTTTGCTAATGATTTCAAATCTGTTAGTGTGTATTGCGATGAACCAAAATTGCTTTAGTAATACATTAATTGTGGTTTACAGGTATGTGCTCTTCTCAGTGGAGGTGGATATGCTGAGAAAGTTGTTGTTCCAACTGGACAAGTTCTTCCTGTTCCACCAGGGGTTTCTCTGAAAGACGCTACTAGTTTCCCTGAGGTCGCATGCACTGTGTGGTCAACAGTTTTTATGATGAGCCGGCTATCTGAAGGGGAAACATTCTTGGTAACTCTGAAGTCTAATAATCTATTGTCTGAATTATAACTATATGGGTGCAGCTTATAGTCCATGCTTGTATTTTATCAAAACTTGTCATTGGGTGCATTTATTATGGTACCATGTTTTAAAATTAATTATTATCCCATTAATTCTCAGGTCCATGGGGACTCTAGTGGAATTGGCACATTTGCAATTCAGATAGCTAAATACCGAGGAGCCAAAGTATTTGTCACTGCAGGTCCATTAGTGCTTTCATGTCATTGAATAAGTCGCTGTCCATACATTTTAGATGTGGAAATAATATTGTCCAGTCCAATGAAATTGGGACATTTTCAAGTTTTGATTTCTGTCCATCTCATTGATTGAAATTGTAGCTCCAAGTAATGTTTATCAAAAGAACTCATGCATTTTGGGTATTGATTAGCAGGTAGTGAGGAGAAATTAGCTTTCTGCAAGGATATGGGTGCTGATTTGGGCATCAATTACAAAGTATTCATGGTCCAATAACTGGAAATGAGCTAATAGACCTCCTATTTGCTGAGTCTATTTCCTTTTATATTGCTACAGACCGTTATAGTAAAAATTTTAGTTAGTTAGTTTGAGTAGTTTCTAAGTTGATCTGTAGTTCACTTATAAGATCATGTTATCTGGTATTTACACTGCCTGTGGCATTATGCATTCACATGCTTTTCCACCCCATTATTTTGTACGCCTGGAAGATCAAAGAACTACCAAGGACGACTTATATTTAAGAAAGAGGACCAGGATGAGTCGGTGGCTTTGTTGTACTTGTCAGATCGAAGATTCTTATCCATCCAATGAAAATGAGCACTAAAAAGCTCAAGGAATTATGGAGATTGTATGTTCTATATGCCTCATTATGTAGCTATTGAAAACTTGCTAAGTGGAGAAAGACTGAAAAAAGTGATGTGATATTATGAACAGAGCTTTTTAATGGCTTATTCTGTCATAAGCCACTTCATTTCTGCTGGATGTAACTTTTATAGTTTACTGTGGGATAGAATTGTGCATATATGGATCTAAGGCTTTTAGGTTTGAGCCCTTATAGTCTTGATTTTGAGAAGCAGATTAAACTTGAGCCTTCTAGACTATCTGTATATTGCACTTATGGAATTTGTTACTTTTATGTCTGAATATGCATACTAAATTACAGCATGATAAACTACGGATCCAACTCAAGTTACCTTGAGAATCTTATAGATTTCACATTGACTCTTTTTTTGTGATTGATTCTCAGGTACATAATCGTAAGCATGATGTGAGAAGAAAACTATTTCTGACTCATGGGAAATTCATTGATGTTTTCTGCCTTTTGGTGGATTGGGAATTAGGGATCACTTTATATAAGGTTTGTCCTTTGATGTTGCTTTGGCTTTGGCAGATTAGTAACTTACATTCTAAAGTTGGGTTTTTATTTGCAGAATCATCTGGATCTTTTTATAATGATTGGCCCATTTTAACTATAAACAGATCAACTTCAAGTTTTAGCTAGCCATGGAGTACTTCATTACTTGATGATTCGGTCATAGCTTGGTGTATCTCTGTTGAGACTAGCAGGTTTTGCAAAGCAAGATTGAGTGCTATGCCTCCATTCTCATTGGAGACACAAGTTAAAGTCATAGTTGCTTGCATGGCTTTGCACAACTTTATTAGAAGACATGATACAACCGATGTAGAATTTGAAGGATTCAATGAGAACTTTGAGTTTGCTAATGAAGAAATTTTGGATAAAGCGGGCCTAGTGATGTCACATGGGAGGAACCAGAAGAAGAGAATTTAGGCAATTGGAACATATTAGAGAGAAAATAAAAAATTAGTTACCTACACGCCTTTAACTTTATTGCCTTTATTATTTCTATATAGAATACAATTTGTGGAATTGCTAACTTTCAAAATTAGGTATTACTTGTTACTTTTTTAAAGAGAGATTTGAGTTCTTTATATTGTTCTCATACATATGTCATTTAAAATGATATTATGAAGTTCTCTGTAATTTTTTTGATACTTTACATATTGAAGGTCCTAGTAAGAGTTGAATACAAACTGTGCTTGAAGCCTTCAATTTCTATTTCTTTCTTTTCGCCACAATTTATTGTAGATATCAGTTAGAAAAAATCAAATAATGCAGACTAGCAAATATAATATTGACCAAAGTCAAATTGTCTATATAACTTTAGTTTTCGAATGTATAAATCTAGCTTATGATGTATAATTATATATTTTATGATTATCATGATTACTAATATAATAAAACAAGAATATTTGTTAATGACAATTTATCTATATGCAAGGTTTTTAATATATCAAGCGAAGAACCATTTTGATTATAAGAAATGATACTTCAAATTAATAATTATCTAATAACAAAAAAAATAAATTACTTGAATCAAAATATAATAATTATAGCACTAATATAAAATATTTTATTATTAATCTTTTTTTAGAAAATATAACAGAGTGCTTATTTATCAAAATACAATCTTGAATAAGCGCTTATTAATGTCCTTTTCAGTAATTTTCATAATTATAAGTACTTATACATTTTTCTATCCAAATGCTTTAGAAAGAGCTTATACATTTTAAAAGCGCTTCTTCAAGTATGTATCCAAACACTAAATAACTTAGTTTAAAAGGAGCTTATGGTATAAATTTTTTTCACATAAGGCCTTATTATATAAGTGTTTAAATAAGCTGTTTATCCAAACGAGGTCTAAGTGGTGGATTTATGTATAAGGAACATGAAATAATTTTTAATAACTATATATATAATTTAATATAAAGTTACTACCTTTAAAAATATAAAATTGCATCCACTACTTCTTACTAACACAAAATGTGTGGCTTATATGTGGTTAAATATTGACATGAATCTCATACAAACAAAATTGAGTTCGGTTGAATTTGTAAAGTCAAGATTTAGTTGAGAACAAATAGTAAGAAAATGTTTTAAAAAAATGTACTATTATGTATAATATATTATTTCTCTTTAAATATTTTTCTTATATATACATATAATTTTCTTAGATATTTTGGAGATATAAAGGTGGAAAGCTTTTAGAGTTCAATTTCCACACCATTCATTTGGAAAGATCTCCAACGTCCATTAGGGAGAAGAGTTAGTATAAATAAATGAGGCTTTTCATTTGGCAAAAACAACTAAGAAGCTAATTATGTAAAGCATCTATTAAATTAATACAAGTTCTTCCTTCTCTTTGTCACCAGAATTCCTACTTTGTGAGTAAGGCTGACTTAGTCTTCTCAAGAAGGTTCAAAAATACTAAGTATCACCCCATTGTTTTTACTGGTTTGACATTTTCTAGGAAAATGGTGGGAGAAAATAAAAATTGTTCTTCTCTAGTGGAAATTATTGTTCAAGTCTTAGTTGAAATAAATGTTGAAGTTTCGTAGCGGATTGATGTTTAAATGTAGGGATTTTCTACAATACATTTGATGTATGACATACATTAAATGACATGTCAAACGGTGATAAACAGATGAGGGAACTTATAATCATAGCTGTCCATTCCATTAGAAAGGCAACTGGAAAGAGAGGTTGAGAGGAATGTTATGACTGTTACCCTATAGTTGAGTCAAATTATGAAAATGGCACATGCTTGAAAACCAGTTAGAACAAGAAATAAACAACTTTAGAATGGAACGAGTTATGTTGAACTTGGATTAATTTGCAGGAGGAGACTGCAAAACTTTGATGTTTATAAGTCCAAGTGCAACATACCTTGGAGAAATACTTTGTTCATTGAATTTTGCCACCCGTGTCCAAGGAATTGAGAGTGGTTCAGTTCGCAAGCAAATATACCTCACTGAGTTGTTTAAATACAAGCAGATGGTATGTTAGAGTGAAATTGTTTTTTTTTTTCTTAGTTTGTTTGGGATTCAAAGAATTTGGGGAAGGAGCATAACTTTGATTTTTATTTTTTTTAATCGCCTCCATTTTCTTCGAAACTCACGATTTGTTTCGAGTGCTTTTCAAACTCATGTTCTATCGCATTCTTGATAAAGCAGCCATGGATGAAAGAGGAAGAATTATGTACAACTTTTAGCATAGTCCTCATATACTAATACGGCACCTAAATTAAATCATGCACATTTCAATACCATGGTTTGGATTTTTTTTTTTTTTTCATTTAATTTGACACTAATCAAAATGATTGAAAAAGTATCTTTATTGTAACATTTTAAGTGAAATTGAAATTGATATCAATAATGTTACTCACATTTCCTTTCCTAAAGCATTCATGATTCATTCTATCTGTTAAGCTAACCACACAAAATAGAGAACATTTTTAGTATTATTGTTGAATTAATTTTTTAATATTATTGCCATTCAAAATTAGTCATAAGATGATTCTTATACACTATCTTTGGAGGTAGAGTTATTTTGCAAGTAGAAGGAAACTAGTTGATTAGGATTTACATTGTGCATCATGAAAAAATATTGAAACTATGCCTATTAGCCATACTTTCTTAGAGATTTGTTATTGGGTTTTCATTTTTTTTTTTGCTTTGTCTAGTTTTATGAGTTATAATTACTAAAGTTAAAACAACTTAAAAAATGTTAGTTTAATAGTATTCATTTTACTAGCTAGATATCTTATTTAAGTTATAGCTACACTGTTCACTTTTTTTTTTTTTATATATAAAAGAATATGAGCTCCGAGATGATTAATCTTTCCACTATATAATAATCTCCTATTGAAAGGAAAAGAAAAAAAAAATATCCGAAAGAAAGGGAAAAACTTTACAAATCTATTCTGCAAATTTTCCTCCAAAAATAATATCAAGACATAAATTAATTTCTAAATGTTGCTGGGCCAAATTTATAATTTACATGACTTAATTCGGGCCAAATTTGTAATTTACATAGATTTGACCTGCCAATCTTAATTTTCAAAGTCTACATTAAAACCTCCTATCACAAGTCATGCTTATAGGTGTCAACATGACATTGGCTGTGACCTTAAGATATGTGATACAAAAAGGTACATAGAAACTTCCTTAAATTAATGTATTACTGTGCCCTGTAGAGTTTATGACAACTGCATCAGAACTTGGAACGAAGATAGGAAAGGTGAATACCAGCATGATTGAAGAGATTAAAGAGAAGAAAAAGAAGGAGGCTTACAAGATAGAAAATGATCTATCCGTGATGGATCCCACAATGGGTAACCAAAATAGTATTCAATGCTCTGCAACTGGAACAAATTTAAGCAGGTCAAATTCTTTTTTTTTTTTTTTTTTTTTTTAGATAACCGTTCCTGTTGGCCTCTCAAAAGCGAAGTTTCACCTTCAACAATTTTTGCTGTAATGAAGAATATGTCAACTTATGTATTGTTTCATCAGTTTAGTGGTATAGGATGTATATAAGTAAATGAGGATTCAAACAAGAGACCTCAACTTTTTGGAGATATGTGTTAATTACTTATTTAAAAAAAAATCACTAATCTAATGACCCAATAGAAAAGTGTTTTTCTATTTCAAAGATAATACAAACAATTAAATTAAAATAATGGAAAAATTATTATGATGATGATGATGATGATTATTATTATTATTATTATTATTATTATTATTATTATTATTATTATTTATTCTTTATTATACCGATGATTTTGGGATACTTTAAAGATATTTTATATGGATTGGCCGATGCTAACATACTTATAAGAATACAATCCATAATTATACAAAAAAAAATAAATAATCCATAATAATAGAAGATAAAACCCTAGTGTCTTTCCTAAGCAACGGCCGCATCAGTTCAATAAGCGAGAATCATGCCTGCGGAGCAGCGAGTGACAGGATTAACTATATATCAAACTCACTACTTTGCCACATTTTGTCTTTCCTCCCAACCAATTGGGGTAAAGGTTAAGAGACTTGAGACAACTAAGACTATATAACTAATTGGGGAAGGAATATATGAACAAATTTTCAGATAAGTCAAGAGTTCCAAGTACAATGAGGTTTTGAATATCATATGGAATTGAAGCTTGGAAGTGATTGCCACCTAATTGAAGAGAAATCAATTCTCCGATTCCAAATATCCACTTTGGGATAAAATAATCCTAGAAGTAATTAGTTTGGAAGAGATCAAGGATGACAAGAGATGAGAAGTTAATGCTGGATGGCTAATTGTTATAATGAACACGACAACCATACAAGTGTAATTCCTTCAAAGCTAGAAGCTTGTGTGTAACCAAAAGCCAATCAGAGGCTTCAAATATGTTTGTACTCATATCAAGATACTGCAGGGAGGAGAGAGTAGACAGCTAGCCATTAAAGATTTTCTACATATAGTAATAATTCATCACTTCCGAAGTTAAGATGGAGCAAATTTGTGAGGTTCCAAATTTCATGAGGAATTTTGCCATTGAACATTGGTGTGCCGTAAGTAATTCTGAGGTCAAGATTGAGCAAATTCAAAAGGTTTCCAAGTTGGTGAGGAATTTTTCCACTAAATCCTACTCGAGAAAGGTTAAGATATGTCAAGCTCCTCAATGATCCTATAAAACTGGAAATTTGCATACCCACGAAATCATTGCCGCTCAAGTCTACGTGGTTCAAGTGCTTCAAATCAAGCAAAGAAGCATTTATCTGTCCACCAAATACCATTCTCTTGGAAGGAGAACTTCTAAGGTGGAGCTCAAGGACATGGCCAGTTACGTTGTTGCAGACAACACCTTCCCATGTACAGCAATCCCTATTGCCAGTCCAAGATTGGAGCCTATTTGAATGATCCATAAGATTTTGCTTGAACTTAAGAAGAGCTTCTTGCTCACTTGCCAGGCATAGAAGCTTAGTTCCTTAGCAAAAGCAACAGTCAAAAGTAAGCAAGGTAAAACAGAAAAGGAAAACGTAGATAACAGTACTGGTGGAACCATCCATGACGACAGGAACCAAAAGCTCTAATTGTAGTTCTTGTGCACATACAGCTCTTGGTACACTGGTATTTATAATGTCACTTGGGCATACAAGCAGTGGCTATTAGCCTCCAACATTCATTTTTCTTAATTTCGTCTTTTTGTTATCTTCCTATATTACTACTTCTCACCCTTTCAATATAATTAATGAAGGCTTTTACATTTTATAATAACTCTTAAAAAAAATTTAAGATTAATTGTGATATGTACACTATTAATGAATGATGTGCAAATAAAAAATAAATATGGGCTCACACTAATTGAGTGTGAATTACAAACCAACCATGTGAACATAAAAACTTTTATATTTCTAGCGCACACTAATTGAGTGTGAATTATGAACCAACCATATGGACACACAAAACTTCCTAAGCAGACTAGGAGATATCTTCATCCATCCAATCTTCCAAAAAAGTTTCTCCTTAAACCACAACTATTACAATTTCAGTCAATACCGAAAGCTCGTTCTATGCCTCAAGAAAAATCCAATATAGAAGTATATAAACAAGTTTGTGAAAGTGAGATTCATTTTGGGGCAAACCAACATTCAACTCTTCCGCATAACCAATAGGAACAATTCAAATTCAATTATTGGTCTCATTATATAATACAAAATAAATAGAAAATACAATTTAGCTTTGTACTCTTTATTTATGCACAATTCATGGCTATGAACATATGTTATTAATAATGGAGAAAAAGGATTATGCCATACAATGCAAAGTAAGATGATAGAAAATAAATCATTATTTTATATATTTCACTAATATTATAAACTAATATTTTAATATAGACTAATATTTCAAGGACCTTGGTAATATATTCAATTTTTTTTTGCATTTGTTCAGCTTAATTATGAAAAGTTGCATGGAAAGAAAGTGGAAGGTTGCTGAGTACTTTGGTTTTGCGGAGAATAGCCATTTCAAAAATTATCTTCTACCAAAAATGTCTAGCTTCATATCTTTTTGACTCCATACAGGTACATGTTTTTGTCATTTACTTCCTTTATTGAATCCGTTTCTATGATCTTTTTCTATTTTTGTTGTACATAAACTTTATTGACTTGACTAACCTATTCCACATGATATGGTGAGAGAATTGGTTTATAGTGAGAAACTAAGGGAGTAAATATTGATCACTAGATTGTCTCTAGATAAGAAAGCTACATGGCAATCATAAAATCATTTAAGAAAATAACGTGACTAAATTTTTTTAATCCTAGTTACTTATAGAAGATCTAATAGTCAAAATTTACTCTTCTCACTCTCATATGGAAAGGTTATTGTGAAATCTTTTTTTAAAAAAAAATACTTAGGGACAAGAATATCGGTATTCAGGAAAATAATTTGGAAACATCTGAATTTAAGAAGATTTTTTTGTAAAATAGAATTATTGAGATGAAAGCCCTACCTTTATTTTGGGTTCAAATCAATAGGTGTATGCACATGGTACCTTGTACATTTATTATTAAGGTCAAAATATATAGCAAGTTATTATACATGTAGTATATATGTTGGATGATTTAACCTCCATGCCATCATGTAACCAAAATAAAAATAGTAGATGAAGGCCTCAAATGAACTATAATATTGACAAATTTGTATATTTACTTTATAATAAATAGTAAGATTTTGTTATTTTGAAGAATATTTGATATGTTTAATTTCGTACATATTTTGTAATATTTCAAGCACGCAGACACATTTTTACTTGCATGTATTATGCAAAATTTGCATTTTCTATGAATAAATGGAAAGATTTTTTATTCAAACCACTAGCCATGCAGACCATTGTGCTGTGTTCGAACTTATACATTTACATTTTGGCCACAAATATAAGGTCACTGTATAAGCTCATCTTGATTTCAGTTTTTAAATCTCAACATTTTGTTCTCCATTTGAAAGCATAAGATAAGTGGATTTATGATTTTGGTCAATGACTAGCCCCGCTTCATTGGAGACAGTGCTTCCAATGATCCTACAACTAGGGATGGCAATGGGGCGGGGCAAGCAGTCCCCGTCCCCATCCCCGAAGGGCATGGGGATGCCCCATCCCCGACGGGGATTTTTCAGCATCCTCATCCCCGCCCCACTAAATCCCCATCTGCCCCATGCCCCGCCCCATTTACCCATACAACTATACTTTTTTTAAATATACACAATTTACAAGTTTAATCTATCAATCACGATTTTTAATTAAAATTCAAGTTTAATCGAACAAGATAATATAAATAATGCTCAAATAACATCATCAAGAATTCAAGATATCCTTAAGCAACAACAATAACATAAATAATATTCAAACAAAATTATAAAAATTATTCTTAAACAATTATAAAAGTCAATAAGAAATCATAATAAGTACAAAAGGCTCCAAGCAATTAAAATAAGTACAATTTATGAAGTTCTAATGTTGGTTGAAGTTGAACCACTCTCCATATTATGCAAAACCAAAAAAAAAAAAAAATTTAGGTTTGGGGAAAATAGAACTCAAGGTCGAGGGACTGAAGGAAGAAGGGTCAGGTCAGTCTGTTGGTGATTTAGTGTGGGAAAACCTTAGGCCATAATGACCCCGTTTTGTGAAGAAATTTTTTTAAAAAAATTTATGTAATTTTTTATATATATATATATATATATATATATATATATATATATATATATATTATTTGTATACAGTGCGAGGCGGGGCAGGGTGGGGCAGGCCTTCCCCATCCCCAGACTCGCCACTATCAAATTACCCATAAAATTACCCATCCCCATCCCCATACCCATTTTTCTGCCCCATACCCCAATACTCGAACGGGTAAAAAAACCGGGGCCCCATTGGGTCTGGGGCANGCCCCATACCCCAATACCCGAACGGGTAAAAAAACCGGGGCCCCATTGGGTCTGGGGCAAATTGTCATCCCTACCTACAACCTTTGAGCTAGCTTAGCCAATTGTCCAGCGAACATTCCCACTTCACCAGATGCGACAAATATAAACACATTAGAATTTGGTGTTGGGTCTGCCTCCGATTCTCACTCAAGCTACAAAATCTGGTAATCCTGCAAACAGTAAACCCATAATCTAAACAAGTACATAAAAGTGATATCCATTGTCGCAACGTCCTTTTTCGAGAGCGCAATGACGCGAGATTTCGAAAAAAAAATATAAGTAAATAGTGTAAAAGTGTAGGTTTTGAAAAACTTATTACTTTAAAAAAAAATGATTAAGAAAACTAATGGAGTCGCCACCAATCAATTTAAGGCATGATTGAATGCCTATAAAAAAAGTTTGGTCTATGTTATCAGAGTTTGGGTAAGAGAGTTGATTATGTGTAAGGAATGTATTAGCACCTTACAACGTCTGTTTTAGCAAACGGTTACCAATTTAATTTTATGTTATCTAAAAAATTGTTGAATGAAATTGGTCATTAAAATAGATTAATGTGTTATTAGACTTTACCAGTACCTCTGGTAAAACCTACAAAAAGATGCCTCAAGACTATTGGGTAGAAACAGTGACTGTCATTACAATCATCTCCTAATTTATTCCGTCATAGGCAATTTTTAGCGACCTTACTAACTAAGCGATAACTAAATACACGAAAGTTAATTTATTATGCGTTCAAGAAATGAGTTTGAAATTTGTGGTAAAAGATTTTTATCGGAGATCTATCTTTAAGTCCACTAGTATATCTGAAAAGACTAAAAGTGACGCTCCTCACCTCCGAAATGTCAAGGAATTGTCATCATCACGATTATCCTTAACTATTCCCTTATCGGTAATCTTATTTCAACATGAACAAAAATAAGATAAAATGTAACGTAAAATGTCAAAAATACAGTAATTAAAAGAATCAAAGCAATATTGGGAATTTCATTGGCCACTCCCGTACCTCTGGCATAACCGAGAAATTATCCCTCACCTCAGGACAATTAAGAAAGGATGTCAACACAATTTTTCCTAACTTAGTCTATCGTTGGGATTGATTTTATTTACTTGTAAGAGACAAGTACGATGTAAAATGGTATAAAATATGTAAAGTAAATGGAACAAAATAATCAGCACTTATCAAGACAAATAATAATAATAATAGATAAAGAACAAAAACATGAAAAAAAAAATAGAATAGTTAAATAAATTGGTCCAAATAGTGATCAGACAATATTAAAAAAGTAATAAGACACTTAAAAAATGAAACCAAGTTGGCTCAAACCAATTAGTAAATGGAACAACAAGTTAAGAAAAATAAAAATAAAACAAAGTTGAACCAAAATCACAAACAAATAAATAGAAAAAAAGAAAGGACAAGATAAACTAGCCCATTTCGTGGGCCTGGTTCAGCAGGGCAATGAATGAAGGCCTGCTGGAGCTGAAAGCCCAATACCAGTCCATCAGCAAATTAATGGCCCAAAAGACAATAGGCAATAAGTGAAATAGTAAAAGAGATGTCAAAAGAAAATAATTAACACTACTTCAGGCCCACAAGTAAATAAACTAATAATAAAGCCCAAAAACACATCAGCCCAAAGCTATTAAATAAAATTAAGTAAAGCAAAACAACATGGGCTGGCCCAAACGAAAATCAACCCAAACCAAAACAACATAAAACTCAATCAAATAAAAAAAAAAACTTAAATAAACATATATACACAAAAAGAAATTGCAAAAGAGAATTAAAAAGGGTTCAGCAACCCAAAAGCTATGTGATAAGCAGAAAGAAAACAGAAAGAAGGAAGGGACGGAAAGGAAAGGGAAAAACGCACGGAAGAGAGAAAGAGCTTCTCCCTCGGTTGGGAGTTCAAGGAAGTAGTCTTAGCTTGACTAATTGGTGTGCCAAGGTAAGAATCTCCCCTTTTATTTTACTTTTTCTCCAAAATTTCTCCGTCTCTTTCTCTAAAATTCTGTTTTTCTCTCTTTAGAAAAATGGAGACTTGGGAATGGGGTGGAATCACTCTACTTTAAACTTGATTTTGACAAAAGGAATTGATTTGCTCTCCATGGTGGTGTCTCTGTCTGGGTTCAAATATATATATATATATATTTGTCTACAAATAAAATGAAGGACTTTTTTGTAATTTTAATTACACAAAGACAAAAAAGTTTATACACCCACAAGCCACATTATAAAGAAATTTTTAAAAACATTTTTGAAAAAGGGAAAGATAATCTTAAAACTGAAGAGGAAAAAAAAAAAAAACACGCAAAGGGATAAGATAATCTTGCAATGAAATACCGTTGGTTAGACAATTTTTTCCAAGGACCGCAGTGGGCACCACATAATACTCAGCAACAGGGGAGATCCATTCAAAACAATATGCCCTTCCTTATAGTTATTGTCCTTCGATCGGATTACCCTTCCAACTCCAAATGTTGTTATCACCTGAATTGCCATGTCATATATGCATTATCATTATAATAACATTCAGAAAACTCATGCGAGAATTATTGTACACTTCTATTATGTGTTTCCTTCTCTTCAGCTATGAGGACCAACCTTGTTAAGCTCATTCTAAATAAGGGCCTTCAAGGAGGCTAGTCATTTTGCTTAGTTGGTATGGCTCCACAGACAGAAACAGCGTCTCAAGGGCAACATGGCTACAAGAATTGAATCAATGGCTAGCGATAATTCAATGGTGCAGAGTTGAAGGGTTTCAGAGGTTGGAACACCTTCAGCTGCTTATGCTGCGAAGTACCATTCTCTGCTTTCTAGCACTGACTTATCTTTAACAACAACTGCACCAGCCATTCTTTTCTATGATCAAGCTAAATGGATTCATAAAATTTGATATACAAAATTACTCTTCATTAGCCTCGTTCCTCCAATTTTTATTTTTTTTTTTAATTGGCTACTATATATCATTGCAAGTATTGGGTGTAGTATACGTAAAACCATGGTTGGAAGCTTTGGGAAGATTCATAATTAATATATGGATGTATAAGATTTCTAGACAAGTGCCCTCAATTATCAAAAGGAGTTCGAAACAATTTGTTTATGAAAATAATATTGTGAAATTTTCATTATGTGAATGAGTTAAAAATATTATGTTGTACTTTCACAGTACTTTTGATTATGCAAAAAGCTTGGTTTCAATTTAAAATACAAATGTAACAAAAAGTAAGAAGAAGTTTCAATTAAAAAATACACACCGTTTTGAAATCCAAATGAGAAAATGACCTTATCCTACTTCTTTATAGGGGATTTGTGGTTCCTTTGCAAGGAAAACCCTGTCGTTACCTGGCACAGTGTGCAAAGTTTTTACTCTGTAGTTAAAAATTTGATATTATCCTAATTTTTATTAATTTTTCTGTCTTTTCCTTTTCTAAATCTATAATTGTCTTCTGAGATAGAGAACAAAGTACTATTGATGAAGCAGGAAGAAGGTACAGAAGAGAGCACAAGAAATCCTCAAGAGGTAGAACCATAAATTAAAATGTAGAAAATGAGAAAAAAGAAACATATAAAAGATTTTCTCAAAACTATTTTTGGAACACTTTTCTAATAGAAATGAATTGAATTCATTTGATTTGAAATGATTTATAAATGAATTCTCATGTTTCAAACCAATTTTAAAAATTATGAATTCAATTGATTTACAAATGAACTCTCATGTTTGGAAATAATTTGGTAATGAATAGAAATCCATTTATATGTATATTTTAAAAGAGATACCGAATTGGATGAATTAAAGGACTTGTATATTGATGTTTGTATGTAAGTACTTATACAATTGCTAAAGTGTAAAACAGTAACCTAATCCTATGTAACAATAATTTGAATTTTGAATCTATAATTAAACCCTAGATAGAGTTGGTTAGGGTGATGCTCTATCACACCCCCGCAAGATGGCAAACCCATCAATGACGCCAATCTTGGTTTGAGTTTGTAAAAATTGGAAGTAGCCAGGGGCTTTGTAAGAATGTCTGCAAGTTGATCTTTTGTGGACACATGAGAGACTCTGAGTTGGTTGGCTTGAACCTTTTCTCTTACAAAGTGATAGTCTAAGGCAATATGTTTCATGCGGGAGTGAAAAACCGGTTTTGCACATAGATATGTCATTCCAAAGTTATCACAGTAGATTATGGTAGTGTCAGTTGGTTGAATGTCAAGTTCCTTGAGTAAGTTGGTTAGTCAAGCAAGTTGTACAGTGGTAGATCCAACTGAACGGTATTCAGTTTCTGTGCTTGAGCAAGCCACACTTTTTTGGCTTCTTGGAAGACCATGACATGGCATTAGGACCCATAAAGATGAGGTGAGCCGAGGTAGAAGTCCTGTCAGTGGGGTTCCTTGCCCAGCCCGCATTATATGCAATGTGTTGAAGAGGGCAGTGACGGTTGAGGTGGAGACCAAAGTTGACAGTGGTTTTGAGATAGCGCAAGATTCTCTTCAATGTTGTGAGATAAGTTACTAATGGTTTGTGCATATATTAAGACAATTTGTTGACAGCAAAACCAATGTCAGGGCGAGTGACAAAGAGATATTAAAGAACTCCCATTAGACTTCGGTATCTGATGGGGTCGATGGAGGAAATTCTATCATTAAGGAAAAGAGAGATAGAGGTGAACATAGGCGTGAAAGCTCCCTTAGCACTAGACATCTTGGGTTTTTCCAAGAGATCATGGATGTATTCTGTTGAGATAAAAACAGCCCATCTGGTTGACGAAGGAATTCAACCCCAAGAAAATAAGATGGAGGACTGAGATCCTTAAGGGAGAACCGAAAGGCAAGCTGCTTGCAAAATTGTGAGAGAAAACCAACATGGTTACTAGTAAGTAATAAATCATCCACATAAATAAGGAAGTAAGCAAGCACACTAGTTTTTTTTATAAATGAACAATGAACCATCAGAGAGAGAGTTTACAAACCCACAAGAGATGAAAAACCTAGCCAACTCATGGTACCAAGCTCGTGGAGCTTGTTTGGAGCCATAGATAGCTTTGTGTAGTTTGCACACATGAGATGGTAGATTTGGATCAATATGGTCAGGTGGTTGGGCCGTGTAAACTTCTTGAAATGTTCCTTGAAGAAATGGATTGTTGACATCCATGTGTTTAAGAGACCACTGATTATGGAGTGCAATGGAGAGCACAACTTTGATGGTCTGTGGCTTGACCATTGGGCTAAAGGTCTCTTTGTAGTCAAGACTAGGACATTGAGCATAACCTTTAGCTACAAGCCAAGCTTTATGATGTTCAATAAAGCCATCTGGTTTCCTTTTGATCCTGTAAACCCACTTGCAGCCAGTAATGTTGGCATGAGAGGGAGGAGAGGCAAGAGACCATGTACCATTTTTAAGAAGAGCATTAAACTCAATGGACATGACAAGACGCCAATTAGGAGACTATATGGCTTAGGTGAGGCAAGTAGGTTCTAAGCTAGGTGAAAGAGGATGTTTGGTGGCTTGAAAGGAGAAGGGTTCCTTGGGTTTAAAATTTTGGTTTTTGGACCTTGTGATAATTTGGGAAGAGGGAGAAGGGGGGACGGCTAGGGGTGAGGGAGGGGTAGGAGTCAGTTCCAAAATATTAGATAGAGAGGGATTAGGGTTTATGGTGGGAGACAAGGAATGATATAATGGTAAGACAATTTCTAGGTGAGGAGAAAGATGGGTGGGGTTTGGTTGGGGATTAGGGTTGGAAGTTGATAGAGAAGAAGGAGAAATAGGGAGGACTATTTCTAGATGAGGGTTAGGAGGGGGAGAATTCAGTTGAGTAGGGAGAGGGAGACACCTATTTGGCAATGATACATGAAAGGCAGCTAAGGATGAAGTTTGTAAAGATGAGGGAACTAAATTGTTTGAAGGAGAGAAAGTATGGTTAGAGTTATTAGGTAATGAGGAGTCTGAGAGAGGTTGGACTATGGAGGATGAAGGAGATGTATAGGGGCATGAGATATGGTTAGAGTATGAGAGAAAGAGATAATAGGAGAATCTAATTGAGATAAAGGGGAGGAATTCAGTTGGCTAGTGTTTAAAGAGGGAGAAGAGATAATATTAGTATTTGAAGAAGAGATAAGGTGGGTGTTTATGAGATAGGAGGAAGGGACGGTGGGAAAAAGTTTGAGATAAGGGAAGAGATATGGTTTGAAGTTTGAGAAGAGGTGGGGGACGGTAGGGAAGAGGAAGTTGGGTAAGAGTGGAAAACATGATAGTAAGTGAGTGAAATGGAGTCTAAGTCAGGAGGGAGGGAGGGAAAGGGTAGCACAACAAATTTTGAAAGAGGAAGATTTGTTTCAACAACATATCTAGAAATATAAGTTTTTTATTTGTGAAGTCATAACAAATAAAGACATGGTTATTTGTGGAATATCCTAAAAAAATACATAAAGTGGAACAGGGATTAAATTTGTGAGAAGAATAGGGATGAAGTCAAGGATAACATAAACAACCAAAAACTTTTAAATTGGAATAATTGGGGAGGGGGGGGGGGGTGGTTAAAAAGAGAGGTAAACGGATTAGCCATAGCAAGAACTGGTGTGGAAAATTGGTTTATAAGATAGTTGGCTGTCAAGAACGCATAGGACAAAAAATGAAAGGAAAGATTTGCATAGTGTAATAGAGAGAGGCCGGTTTCAACAATGTACCTATGCTTTCTTTCAGCAAGGCCATTGTCTTCTGGAGTATAAGGAGGGGTAGTGTAATAGGAAATGTCATTTTGGGCAAGAAATTGTTTTAATTTGATAAATTTCTCGCCATTATCAGAATGAAATGAAACAATTAAATGTTGAAAGAAAGATTCAACTAAACTTTTGGATTCAATAAAAACTTGAAATACATCATATTTTTGCTTAAGCAAGTGTATCCAAGAATATCTAGTTAAATGGTCTACAAATATTATATAATACTTGAAACCATTAATGAAAACATAAGGAGAAGGACCACAAACATCTACAAAAATGTTCTCTAAAGGCTTAGAAGACTTGAGACTAGAAACTGAAAAGGAAAGACGGTGACTCTTGTTACAGGAGCAAGAAGCTCAATCTTGGACAACTGGTTTTATTGGAAGATGATTAGTGGCAACAATGTGATGGAGTGTTCTAGGATTGGGATGACCCAATTTGTGATGCCAAAGAGAGGATGAATGACGTTGAGCATGGAAGAACTTATAGCACCCAGAGGCAAGGTGGCCAGGTTTGTTGCATAGTTAGCAAGTGACAAGGGGAGGAGAACTAGGGGTGGTTGGCATTGGAAGGAGGGCCTTGGAGGGTGGGTAGTGTTTTTTGTATGGAAAGGGTTGGTTGGGGGTGGAAATGTTGGTTGTGAGCGGAGATGGAAGGTGATCGAGGTGTTTCAAATTTAGGGAGATAGGAGTCAAAGTCTACTAACTTGTCTCATAACTCCAAGAAGGTAATGGGAGTGTCTCTGGCTCTAAGGGAACCGAAAATCTCTTTGAAGTCTGAACCAAGACCATTTAATGTGTGATCCAAACCATCAACAGGTTGAGAAATGATACCAATCTCTTCGGCTAAGTTTTTCATGTACTAAAGATAGGTGCTCACAGATTGAGAGCCACGTTGGGCACTAGCCAATTTTTCCTTGAGAGACATAAGTCTAGAGCGAGATATATTGGCAAAGAAAGTGTGAAGGTGCTCCCAAACTTCCTTGGCGGAAGATGGTTTGCCAAGGAGATTGAGCACTTCAGGTTCAAGGGAGGCGGTCATGGCATGAAGAAGAAACTTGTCTTGACGGATCCACAAGACAAATTCTGGGTTAGGAAGAGAGACCGTTGGTAGTGATGGTGGAAAGAGGGCAAGGTTTTGAGCCATCTAAAAATGGCATGAGGCCATGGCCATGAAAAAGAGAGTCAACTAGAGTTCTCCAAGAGGAGTAATTAGTATAGCTAAGCTTGATGAGAAGGTGAGTGGAAGTAAAGGAAATGAGGCTGGAGGTAGGGGAGGAAATGGTGGAAGAAGCAAGCATCGGTGGTGGGAGGGGAGAGGAGGTCTCAGATTGGCTGGCCATGAGGGAGAAAAAGAAGCTGTTAGGCGTACAGCTCTGATACCATAAAAGAGATACCAAATTGGATGAATTGAAGGACTTGTATAATGTTGTTTGTATGTAAGTATTTATACAAGAGCTGAAGTGTAAAAGAATAACCTAATCCTATGTAACAACTTTGTAAATTGAATTTGAATTTTGAATCTATAAGTAAACCCTAGATAGACTTGGTTAGGGTGATGCTCTATCATATTTTACCTTATTATCCTTAATATATAATATTTTGCACTCTTAAACATCATTATATTAGTTGGGCATTTTATCCAACAGTTTGTGTGCATCAACTACCAAACCACAATTTACATGCTTGAGCAACACATGTTACTTATATATAGCTCTGGATGAATCCTATTTACTGATAATCTAATTAAACACCCTCTTAACCCTCAAATGGCAGCATAGCTGCTCTATTCTTGATCCTTCTCCTGCTTCCCTCTTCTTTGGGTTGGACATATGAGTTTGGAATGCCTCTTCACCTCTTGCTTGTTTTTGCCTTGGATAGTCTTTTTGTCATAAACTGTACATATGAGTGTAATAAATGTTTTAGAGTAAAAGAACTTTTGAAAAATATGGAATAAGTTACTGTACTTATGAATATACGTATTAAGAAATATTCAAGTATATTTTGTCGTTAATTTATAAGTTTGATCTAATAAAATAGAGATAATATATTTCTATAGTATATCACTACGTATAGTTTTTAATTGTAATCATTCATTTATATAATAAAAAGGTTAATTACATGACTAATTAATTTAATAATTTAATAGACTAACAATAATTTTTTTTTTTATAAGATAAAGTAACAGTAAGTTAAAATTATAAAATAAACATTATGACTATCTCCAACTGAATTATATTTTAGTATATAATAATTATACTTTAAAATAAAAAAAAGTTAGTTTTTACTAGAAAAAAGATTAAAGATTAAAAGCTTATAAGCAAGCATAGTTTAAAAAAAAAAAAGATGATTTACCCAAAAAAAAAAGAAGATAAACTGAGAAAAATAGAAAAACGAAAAAAAAATTTAAGTAGAAACAAAAATAAGTAAGGTGGGAAAGATAAAAGAAAATGTGTTTAAGAAAACCTAGGTGCATGCTTGATTCCTAAGCTTCCAATGCCTCATCTAATAAGAGAAAAAAAAAATTTTAAAAAATAGAAGAGAAAGATGGAAGGTGTTGGTGATAATGCGAACTACGATGGGAGGCAGAATTGGCATGATAGTATTGTGCAACAGTGAGAAGAATTGGATCCCTACTTGCTGGGTTTTTGGGAGCTTAGTTTTTCTCTTCTGGCAAGAACCTTATTAGCTTTGGCAAGTAATTTTTCACAACTTGCATGCATTGGGCTGGTTGACCAAAGTGATATTACTAGAATTTTAAAACGAGGAAACATGGATCTATAACAACAAATATGTGTTTGGTGTTTTCTAAGCTAGCTACCTCCTATTAGCACTACATCTCTTCTATTGGGTAGGACTCACAATTTGATTTTAGTGTCATTGCGAGGTTGATCTTAAAAAAATTGAGTTATACAATGTGTTTTAGAAATCTAAATAGTTGATAAAATTTAAGTTTAACAAGTCAAAATATTATTAAATATTTTAAGCTAATTTAAACAAAATCTCTTTTGCATTTTCTCTGAACTCATATAGTAACTTAGATTCTGAAATAACTTTATTTATGCCTCGAGAATTATTTTTTGCAAATATTTTCTTATAAAATAGTAGGAGATTGTTAAGCTATACCCCTCTAAGTGCTATCCACCTTTTCATTTGGGGGGTTTTGGTGAAACTCATCTAATTATTTTAGTGTCATTGAAAAGATTTTGAAAAATAAAGTCACTCAGTATATGACAAAATATATAGTTACTTATAAAATACAAGAAATGTATGATATAAGAAAACGTACCAAATTCTATTTTTCGACAAAGGTTAATTTTTTATTTAGCCTACTTTTCAATATTGTGTTATTCTTACATTTTATAAGGAACTATGTATTTTGACACATATTAAGTGATTCAATTTTTCTAAATCTTTGCAATAACATCAAATTAAGCATACTGATCTCACCAAAAACCCTAATGAGAGGGGTGGGTAGAGCTGTACCCTCTAAAGGGGTGTAACTTAGTAAACACATCATTATATTTTTGCAAACAATTTTCTAAATTTACATATGATTTATTCATTTTGGTAATTTAAAGTTAGATATTTTGCATTAATTAATATTTTTTTCAATATTACATAATAACTATAAAGAATTTCATCAAAATTAATATAGGGACATTTTGACAAAGAAAATACACAAAACTCTTGCTAGTTACACATTATTGAAAGAATTGAGATGCCACGAACAAGTGTCGTGTGCTTTTTTTACCCAATTTGACATTTGACAATCACACGAATTCGAATTTAGTCATATTGTTGCTCTTAACATGACATTGTCATGTTTATTAAATCTTGAGATTTCTCCTCATTAAAATATCTCAACAGCCTAAATAAGACCACGTCACCCGTTCTCGTAAGAAATTTTTTTTGTCCCTCTTCTTCTCTTTCTCTCTCGCCACAGTGGTCATGATTCTTCACCTTCTCTCCCTCCTCGCACTGCCGCTGCCACAACCAAGTCTCGATTCTTCACCCACTCTCAACCCATTTTTCTTCTCACCTATTCTCAATCTCTCTCACGCTCCAATGTTCTTTCCTTACCAGAACCATGCTCTGCTCCTTCAAGGCCACAGCGGAAGACAACCTTGTGTACCCTGCTGCAACCATTGCTCAAGCAGAACCCACCTCGATTTTCGTCCTATGCACAACAACTATTCTAGTTATTCATTGGCTGCAACCTCTTGAAACTAGGCCAAGAAGTCCACCCTCAGTTGATTCTTCAAGGCCTTCAGATTGAATTTGATGCCGTCCTTGGTGTCAAGTTGGTGCTCAATGACTGCGGTGGGACTCAGGAGAGAGAGGAAAATAGAGGAAAAAAGGAAAAAAAAATATTTCAAATGAAGAACAGAGGGAAGAGCCCTCGGATTCTGTGACCAAAGAAAAAGTGGGAGATTTTTTTTTTTTTAATAGAAATAGGTGACATGGCATCATCTAAGTTATGAAATATTTTTAATGAAGATAAACGGTTAAGATTTAACAAACATGACAGTGTCATGTTAAAAAGTGATGATGCCTTAGTTGAGCTAGAGGTCGGGTGAAACTGGAGATTTGAACTGCATAGATGAAAAGAACCAAAGGGTCGGGTTTAGATATCTGAGTTCTGAAGCTTAAATTAGGTTGGTCCAAACTAAAAAGATAATAAATAAGATATAGGTCCAAAAGCCCTGTACCAATAATGGAGAGGTTATTTATAAGATGCTGAAGGGTATGATGGTAATATGTTAATGGTAGCTTTGGTTTAGGCCTTTGGTGAAATGGGTCTAAGATGTGGTATCTGCAAAAGGTAATATGACTAAATCCAAATCCCATATAAAGAGGCTCTGTGTTTGGGAAGTGAAGAAGAAAGTCGAAGGTACTAGTCTTTAGAGATGAGGACTGTACCTGAATTCAAATAGGGACAGAAGCACATATATATCATTCGTTGATCTTCTAGCCATTAGGAATAGAAGCACATATACATGGTGGTGCTATGCTACTTTCCCTTTAGAAGGAGTACCACTATACCACCCATTTATTTAAGCAGGTTATAGTGGGACTTATATTCTAAAATTATTATTATTGCCAAAATCTTAAAAAAATAAGTCATTAATATCACAGTATGCATAAACAATACAATACAAAAAAAGTTCCTAATTAATAATATTCATAAATAATAATTTCCTTTAACATAATAAATCTTAAATTCTGTCAATTATTTTAGAATTTAACAAGATCTTTATAA
This sequence comes from Cercis canadensis, assembly GCA_003255065.1. Lineage (NCBI taxonomy): Eukaryota > Viridiplantae > Streptophyta > Magnoliopsida > Fabales > Fabaceae > Cercis > Cercis canadensis. The sequence continues at coordinate 209,423 of QAOA01007002.1, forward strand.
TAATCCTAATTTCAAAACATCGGTCCCACTAAAACTTGATGAAGTAGCACTATAATATGCATGTTCATCTTCCAGCCATTGGTCACAAATCAAGACACATAGATCCATGATCAATGCTATATGTTACTATACGTTCGCCACTTAAATGCTTTGAAGGGTAATCATATTAGCCATATAATGGCTAAATGGTTTGGCCTTTTAAGACTAAGTTAATTAGCTATTATAATATATTAAGACATATAGGTTACATGCTAATAAGAATATGGCCGTTCGCTCAATTAAGTATATCATATATATATATATATATATATATACATACATACATATATTATTTATAAAAATACCAACAAGGCCGTCCAAGGAGGCCCTGTCTTTGGGAAGTGAGGAAGAAAGTTGAAGGTACTAGCCTTCAAAGATGAGGAATGTACTTGAATCTAAAGGGTTCGGCAAAGTGTTGAAGAGGACATCGCCGGAGGATCGGCGAGTGACGATGAAACCAAATGGAGTGGTGCTGTGGAGTGTGAAGGTGAGGTCAGAATCGGAATGGGTGAGATAGGGATCTGGGTTTTGCAGAACTTGGTCGTGCTGGATTCAAGAGGGAAATTGGAATAGCGAGGAATCACTTATTGTGAGATTTCCCATCTTTGTTGCTTGGAATTGGTGATTCTTACCCTTAAACGATCTTTGGACTCAAAGCTACACATAATAAATGAATAGATAACAGAGCAAATGTAAAATGGAATACACTCGGCTCAAAATAAATAAGGGAAATCATAGGAAAGGGGTACAACCTAGTTTTAGTCAACCCTTAGTCAAAAGCAATAAGCAATGTCCATAATATCCTCAATTAACAATAAAAAATTTGCAATAAAATTTTAAAAGCAATTATGCAACAATTTAAAAAAAATAACTAGACAGCTAGAATTAACTAAGGGCATTTGGATATTTTGTACCTTTTTACACTCTTAACTAGCATTTAATGATTAACTTAACGAATTAGATTAAGTTATAGTAACATCTTTAAATTTTAAAAAAGGAGAAAGAAATCTCATGTAAAAATACAAGATAGGAAAAAATATTTTACTCTAATTATTAAGCAAAAAGAAAACAAAAAAAAAGTATTAGAGCGTTATTGCATAACATGGATTAAAAAGGTATTAATTACTATTTTACAGAATGATGAAAAATTAAAAATAATTCAAAAATCATCGATAATTCATCATAATGAAACAGTGGCTTCCTTTAAAAAAAAAATCCAATTTACTTATGTCTTTTTTCCCTTAAATTAGTTTATTACCTGGCAACGAGGTGGAGCTGTGGAATATCAGGTCCAAAAACAGAGGAGGCCTAGATGAGGTTAAGATCAGCAATCAAAGACTTCCCTGACCATGATGAGGAATCAATTCTTGCACTTGCAACGGTGTAGCCATAACCAATTGATACAAAATCTTGTGGATCTGTTTCTCTTTCTCCTTCTGGAAAAGAGGTTGATGAATCTGCTAAAGCAGCACTAAGGACAATGCAGATAAAGAAGAAAAAGTGCTGGTAGTTGACTCAGAAACAGAGTAGCTCTGTTCTTAGTCCTCAAACCCATGGGCATTATCGCTATGTATTTGTGTGCGTGAGGATAGAAAACGATGGCCTCCTAATTTATAGTGGTGTGTATTGATAATAGCCATCATTCTCAATCCTACATGGACACTGAGAATGACGGGAAAGTATTGTTTTTATTACACATTGTGGTTGTGCGTATAAATTTAGGTAACCAATATCTTATCTCATTTAGTGAGGGTAACCTTACTTTCTCTATAATTAGGATGTTTAAGGAAATATGAGTATTTAATTTTGGTAATATTACAAAAAAAAAATTAAAAATGAAATGATTCAATTTGTATTAGAATAATTAATTTTTTATAAAATGTATGAACTAGGCAGATAAAAGAAAAATATATTAAAGATATTATTAATTTTTTTGATTTTATTTACNTTGTATTAGAATAATTAATTTTTTTATAAAATGTATGAACTAGGCAGATAAAAGAAAAATATATTAAAGATATTATTAAATTTTTTGATTTTATTTACTTGTTAAATTCATATAATGTCAACTGTTTAGTTATTTAACTAATGAGTAACTTAGTTTTTCAGAATATTGATGCACAAGCCCCTAATTAGAAGAGGGGATAACATTATTTTTTTCATAAAATTTTTTAAATATAAATTATTTTTCAAAAAATTAAAATACGGTATAAATTTAAGAGAGGGGTCCTATGCGACCATAATTTATTGGGATATGGGTACGTAAGCCATCTATTCCAATCAACACAACAAATGCCCTTTTCTTTTCCTCAAATTTATGATGTTTTCTAACAAAAAAATAAACATAAAAAATGAAGATAAGTTTTGAAGACTATAATGAAAATAAAATAGAGATAGGGAGAATTACGGAAAAAAAGAAGAATCAAGGTTTCTTATATTTCTTTCCAAAATAGAAATGAAAGGCGATAATTTTCAAATATAAAATTAACCATTGGTTAAGAGGCACAATAAAATAATCATTGTAATTGAAAATCATATGACTATAAATGGTTATTCTATAATACCAGTAATCAATATTTTTATTTTGATAATTATCGCATTACATTTTTGTTTTTAAAAGAAATATTTTTTAAAAAAATTCTCCATTAAAAATAAGTATCTTGGACAAAGACAAGCAATAGCTTTACAACTACCCCGTACATCCCACTTGGAACTTGTTTAAATTTATTTTTTCAGTTGTCTCATAAAAAGAGAAAAGTTTTTAGCGGTTATCTCTATTTTTTTTTTTTTTTTTTTTTTCNTCTTTTTTTTTTTTTTTTTTATCTTTACTTACGGGCACATTGCACTAAAAGATATACTTGTATGCCACTTTTGTTGTTTTTAAAGATACTTTTAAATCACTTTTTGTTGCAGTTTTTATTTTCCTACATATTGGGTTGTATAGTATCACTAGTCACAATTCCCTTTTCACAAAACAAATTCATGAGAAATGAGTGAAAATTCTATGAGAAATGTGTATTGCAACGTCCCTCTATGAAGGGGAGATCCACGACGTGAGGTGGCAAAAAATAAAGGTGTAAAAAGTGTAAGTTTGGAAAAATATTTTAGTTGGGAAACAATGATTGGATAAAATTGATAGAGTCACCATCAATCAATTTAAAGCCTAATTGAATGCCTATAAAAATGTTTGATGTATGTTATTAGAGTTGGGTAAATGAGTTTATTATATGTAGGAAAGATGTTAGCACCCTACGATGCCCGTTCTAGCGAACGGTTATTAATTTAATTTTATATCATTTAAAATTGTTGAATAAGATTGGTCCTAATATTATGTTTTAAAATAAATAATGCTTTGTTAGGCCCTGTTAGCCCTTCTATCAAAACTTAAAAAGATGTCTTAAGACCTATTAGGTAGAGACAGTGATTGTCATTACAATCCTTTCCCAACTTATTCCGTCATAGGAAAATGCACGAAAAACACTTTATTATGCGCATTTAAGAAAAAATGAGAGATTTGTGGCAAAAAATTTTTATTAGAGGTCTTTTTTTAAGTTTATTAATACATCTAGAAAGACTAAAATGACATCCCTCATCTCCAGAATGTCAAAAATCATCATCATTATGGTTAATTTTGATTATTCCCTCATAGGTAATCTTGTTTTAGCATGAGTAATGATAAAGTGAAATGAGATAAAATGTAATGTAACCAATAAATGTCAAAGAAACAATAATTAAAGAAATAAAATCGATATTGAGAATTTCATTGGCCACACTAGTACTTCGGGCTTAACCAAGAAAATATCTCTCACCTCAAGAAAATTAGTGAAGATTGTCAACATAATTCTTTCCTAACTTAGCCCGTCGTCAGACTTTGATTTTATTTACAAAACAAGGCTAACATTTTAGCAAAGTAAATGAAATAACAATAAAATAACAATTTAGTGGACTAAACAATAAACTAATAATAACTACAACAAAAAGAACTTATTCATATTACTAAAGCCCAAACCCATCAATAACAAGTAAAGCATTAAGAAGCTATGGAACAAATTGAGCAAATCAACCTAATTCATGGGCCTGGTCCAATAAGAAAAAGTAAAATAAAATTGGATAAATAGTAAAATAAAATGGGTCACCAAAAAAAATACTAACTAATGAGCAAGCCAAATCCAAATAACACTAGAACAAAAAAACTAAGAAGAAAAAAAACAAGTTGGGCTGGTAGCCCATTTCGTGGGGCAGACAACCCAAGCAAATCAAAAGAAAAAGACATGGATCGGCCCATAAAAAACAAAGAAACATAGCAGAGCCCACAAACAAAATCAGCCTAAACTAAAAAAGACAATAATGTGAAACCCAAATAAACAACTAAAAAAAAAAAAAAAAAAAAAAAAAAAAAAACAAAACAAAACAAAACAAAACACATATGACATGTTAGAGAAGGAAAACAGATGCTGGAAATGAGGCAAGGCCAAAACAGAGAGAAGATATACCGCCCCCATCTTCTTCTTTCACCCCATGAACCTATGGATTTGGCTTTGCTTTTTATCCAACAGTAGCAAATTTACTTTTTATCCAACGATACAAAAGGTAAGAAATTTCACTCTCTATTTCTCTAAATTTCTCTATCTCTTTCTCTAAAAAATTGAGAATTTGGAGCGGGGCTTGATTTTTGATTGGTAAAGCTTTGATTTTTCTCTATGGTGGTGTCTCTATTTGGTTTCTTAGAAATTTTTTTAGTGTTTTTGCACTAAAGAAAAATGGAGGTGAATGGGAATGGGGTGGAATCGTCGCCACTGGTGGCACCACCCTTCTTGGCTACTCCCTATTGGCTTAAAAAATTTATTTCTACTATACTGGGTAGTCTGTGTGAGTTGTTGTGGGTATTGAGAGATAGAAAACAAAAAAATAGAAAAATGGGTATTCTAGCAAAAATAATCGAAGATGAACTAATAGAAAATACCCAATGTTTGAGGCCCTTCCATTTTTTCTTTAATAATTTTCTTTGTTTTTCTAGAATTTTTCCCTTATTTTCAGATTTCTCACAAGTCCATCTAAGGAGAAAAATCAGTATTCTCTATGTATCTCCTATGTATTACCGTATCTCCCCCCCCCCTCTCTCTCTCTCTCTCTCTCTCTCTCTCTCTCTCTCTCTCTCTCTTGTGTTACTGTCCTGTGAGACTCTGTTTTATAGTCGGAGCTAGGGTTCCTTTTGCAAGTTGCAAGGGGCACTGGTGATACTAGCTATAGAGGGGCACCAGTCTGAGAGAGTAGCAGCACAACAACTGCATTACCGCACTGCACTGTATTGCTGAAAGTTGGGAGAAGATGGTCTGCTGCCTATGATTCCTTCTTGCCTTTTTTTTAAAATTTTTTAATTAACTTTTTTTTAATGAATTTGAAAAATAATTTATCTTGTATGTATTCTTTGTATTTTATTTTGTAGTATTGAAGCATTTAAATTAGGCACTTAGAAAAGGATTTGGTTCCAAAGACCATAATCCCCCCAAAAAGGTGTATAGACACTTATGAAGTTAGCCTAAAAATAACTAATAGACAATGCACAAAGTTGGGTGTCAACAATATAAAGAAAAAAAAAAAAACATAGTCTAAATTAAACTAAGTTGACTTGTACAAAATTGGGTATCAACAACGCGTTTCTCACGAATGACGTGACGCGAGAAAAAGTGGTGTGGCAAGCTCAATTTCTCACGGATAAAACGTCCTATAAGAAATTTTTTCTTAGACTTTGTCTCAGGATATAACAGTTGTGAGAAATTTCTCATGGAACTTATTCTTGAGAAATCAAGAAACATTTAATGAGAAAAGACGTGAGTCATGATACATTCTCACGACATGCACATGGACTTTCTCACGAATGTATTCCATGAGAGTTTTCTCATGAACATTGTTCCATAAGAAACACTGAGAGAAATCCAAGTAATTAATTTTTTTAATTAAGTTTTCTCTCGGAAAAATCCGTGAGATATTTCGCGAGAAATACATCTAATTCCTCCATCCTAAACCTTGTTTTTCTACTAACCCAAAACCTACATAGTATAATAACCAACAACAGCATAGCTAGAACAATAGTAATAGCAGTAGAGGATTGGAATCCAATCAAATTTTATACAAATTAAAGAATATATACAAAAAAATCTATACAAGAAGAATATTGTAAAAATAATCTATACATAAAGAATCCATATCATCATCAGCCATTAGGGCCAAGCAGAAAATACAACATCAGTAAAGTAATATGAATAGGAGGTAAGGTATGTGACACAAAAATACAACACATTAGTAGACAAAAAAACATAAAATATCTATAAAAAAAAATAGAAGGAAATGTAGCAATGTAATTAACAATACATAAGCACTGATAAAATATGAGGAAGACTAATGTAATATTAATCGCTTTCTAGTACATAATCACTTTGGGGATTTTCCTTGGTTTCCTCATCAATGTTATTATAGTCATCTTCTTCCTCTTCTTCTTCCTCAGCAACTTCTCGTATCTCATCATCTAAATTAATGACAATGACTGGATTCTCATGTGTAATCACTTCCTCTGTAGCAGTTGAAGTGTTATCTTACAAATTTGTTTGGGTCTGATCATCATCAATAATTAATGCCGGTAAGCTATAAGGTACGTCTTGGAAGGAATCATCTGAGGCATCAATTGTGTGTCTGACATTCGTTTTAATGACATGCAACCAACCCCACTTATTAGGAGTTGTGCGTGGATAAGGAGAGAAATAAATTTAGTCTACTTGTTGAGCTAAGATGAAAGGGTAATCTCTCTTATATGTTCTGCTTGAGTTTACATCCACAAATTCATATTTCAAATAACTTTTTGTCTCCCGATTTGAAGGATAAAACCATTTACAATTGAATAGTAGCAATTGATGATTGGGTGAACCAGTATATGCAATCTCAATGATTTTGTTTTTAGTACCCCATACTAGGAGGATTCGGCTTTGCCATAACCAAATCCCTTCAAACATACTCCAATGTTATTTATTTTTTGGCCATAGGACAAAGCTTATGTATGAAATTTATAACCGTTAATATTTACTTAGTCCCATATTTGAATCTTCCTTAAGGGTCCCCAAGTCAAAGATATTAAAAGTCCATCAATAATATCATTTTGAGGGTTTTGCATTTACATATAAATAATAAAAGGTTAGTGATAATAAAAAGTTAGTTAAGTATAATTAAATATTGAAAATAGGTAGTTACTTACAAATTGTTTAAACCATTGAAGAAATCCAGTGGAGATGTGTTTATCCATTTGATCATTTGAGAGATTCCATTAGATTGATGTTAATACCTCTATGTACATGTTGTAACAAATAACATTAGTTAACACATAATGATTAATTGAAGCATTAGAAATTATGAAGATATGAAGCTAGAACTAACCTCAAGTAAGATTTAACTTCAGGGCAATTAAGTAACACATACACTGTTGCAGTTGCTAGTTCATCATAATTGAGATATCATCGTTGCACAGCTCCATTGAGGGAAGTAGGATAATTGAAGATGGAGATAGGTTGTCCAGCATAAATTTTATCACTATCATCATTACGAGACACTCTTCTAGTTCTTAAATGGACGTGAGACTCGAAGTAGTAGACATAAAAAGTTGAAGTCACTTCAAGGAAGTATGCTTTAGAAATTGAACCTACCACATGTGCTTTTTTTTTTTTTTTTTTTTTTTTTTTNTTTTTTTAACGTTTTGCTTTAAGATATGAAGGAACATTTTGAAAGGGTACATCTACCTATATTGGACAGGTCCACCCACTAGCGCTTTTTCAATTAAATGAACTGGTAAATGGTCAATCACATCAAAGAAAGGATGAGGGAAAATCTTCTTAATTTTGCACAAGATGATGAGAATATTTTTCTCTATTATTTGTAAGTCATCATTGCGCTAAGTATGAGAGCAAAGATCTTGAAAAAATTAGCTCAATTAAACAAGAGGTTTCCAAACAAGAGTAGGCAACCCATTAAAAACAATTGGTATGAATCTTTTCATAAACACATGACAGTCATGACTTTTTATGTGAGTCAAAGTCTACAAATTAGTATTGACACAATTCCCTAAGTTTGATGCATATCCGTCAGGGAACTTTAGACTTTGCACCCACTCACACACAACTTTCTTCTAGTCAATACTAAGTATATACAATGCCTTGGGTTTTGCTCTCCTATTGCCTAAGTCTTGCAACTCTAAACTGGGACGTTTACAATACTTTGCTATATCTAGTCTCGCATTCACATTATCTTTACTCTTATCTTTCACATTCATAATCGTATTAAAGACATTTCCAAAGGCACTGCTCTTTGTATGCATCACATCGATGTTGTGAGGAATAAACAAATCATTCCAATATGGTAGGTCCCAGAAAATACTACACTTACTCTAGTTGTAAGTTGCACCATAACCAGTAGAAAAAAATACTCCCACTTTCTGTTACTCTAGGATATCTCAATTTGCATAAAAAATTTGTCTCTAGGGTAGCGCCTCGGTGAGATGCCATTCTCAATTACATTCCTTAAAAAGATAATTTTGTTATGACGGAAAGGATGATCTTGGGGCAAGAATTGTCTATGACAATCAAAATAACATATTTTATGTCATGCCTAAAATAAAATGTCTTCGAACTGCTCATGTAAATCGGGCAACCCAACTTGAGTGTTATTTACAAATTGGATAACATTTCATATGTAGGAAAGTCATTGATGGTCCACAAAATAGCTGCTCTCATACGAAAATTTTGCTTCAATGAAATACCATAAGTAGGCACTCATTCGTCCCAAAAGAATTTCAAATCATCAAGTAAAGGTTGCTAGAAGACGTTAATTTTGCTTTTAGGATTATGAGGACTAATAATAATAACAGTTAAGAACATGTATTTCCTTCTCATGCACATGCTAAGCAGAAGATTGTAAGGAGTAAGGATAACATGCCAACATAAATATGTTTTGACGCCCATTCTAAAAGAACTGAAATCATCAGCACAAAGACCTAACATCACATTCATCGATTCTAATGCAAAATCTAGTTGAATCATGTCAAAATGTTTCCATTTATCCATGTCGGATGGATGGGACAATACCCCTGGTTCACATTGGTGTTCCTTAACCCATCTCATATCTTTCGCATATGCCTTAGATGCAAAAAATCTTTGCAATCTAAGGATAATTGGCAAATACTACATCTACTTAAGTTGAAACTTTCTTAACCTTCTCTCGTCCAACTCTAGATTATGTGAACCGTGCTTCACCATAAATGCAACATTGTCTAGTAGCTTCATCTTCTCCATAATACAACATACACCCATGTGAACAACTATTAATATTCTTCTACCCACAACCAAGTTTAGAAATCAATCTCTTAGTTTTGTATAAATTAGTTGACATCCTAGGACCTAGAGGCAATATCTCTGTCATCAATGTGATAAGCTCATCCATTGAACCTTGCGAATGTTATAGTCAAACTTAATGTTTAACAATTTGACAGCTGTTGAAAACATATAGTGTCTTACATTCAACCCATAATGGAGACTGTATGACCCTCAACATATAATAAAAATTAGCGGATTTTGGATTTGTATCTTCCTTTGATATATAGCTCGATTTGAATGAGGGCCCAAAAGCATCCATAACCATCAGCTCATACCGAGAGAAAAACTAGTTTTCAACATCCATTACGATAATGGCTGGACGAACCTATCCATAATTCTCCTAATAATAGTAATCCGCTTTGAAGCTTTTCATGTATAGGGGCATCCTTATATCATTTGGTGTAAGAAACTTATGGCATTTACATTTAACACATGGACATCTAAACTTTCCTCTTTCAATATACACATTAAGTCGACTTGCAAACTTAATAAATACATCAACACTCGCATAAAACTAATCTCTAACAAGCTTACTATTTGGAAGAAGTCTCTCATACATTCAACGACAATGTTTAGGGATATCCATATTCCTTCAATATTCAACACAAAATGAAGTTGTTAATGTTTTTCTACAATGTTTCAAAAATATTAAGTTCTACTTCAGGTATGGCTTCTATCTCATTCTTGAAGTTTGTTTCACCACTAGTAGAAGCTTATAGGGACTAAGTAGGTCAAGAAAATATTAGTAGCACCTCTCCATGATTCTCCAAGTGCACCAATTATGTTGTTCAACCAAAATAAAATATGTACCTAAAGAAATAAAAGAGATGTGCTTCAAAATTTAATTGACATACTTGCTCCCAAAGCTCTACCGCCCTATTAGTGGAACAACTACTTCAAGAACAACTCCAAAATTGGGGACTATTCAAGAGTTAATGCTACACGATTGACTCTTAGACGAGTTTCTAAGTTAACCTAGCTTATCATATATAACTCTAACATACATTTATTCCATAAGTTTTTAGTATATCACATGTTCACAATCCATATATCATTTCAAATAACTTACTACCTAACATATCGTCCACACATTATTGAATTAAAGCTAAATCATATAAAAAATTTACAACAAAATTATACAAACAATGCAAATATAACATACAAAAAAAGTCCCAAACAGAGTTATCAAAATTTCAACAATTTTACACATCATTTAATTTAATAAATTAATCTCTAAACCCCATAAAATTGAAATTCTTCCATACTAATTCCAAAAAATACAAAAATTCATCAAAACCCTATACACACATCATACATCAAAAGTCCTCAACCAATTTATACAAAAAAAAATTCACAACTACTACAATTTTAACATTGAAATTCGGATTTAGCATCATTGCTAAACTCTTAAACTAAACCATTAATCAAGTTATAATTCATCAAATAGCTATCCACAACCAATCTATACTTAAACTAGTCCAAAAATATATCAAAAACTAACTCACAATATGCATCATAAACAAAGGAAATAAGAGAGAAAAATGAGGTAGTTTTTGGTCCACCTCAACTCCAAAGCTTCAAAAGAATGCCCACACATGCCAGAAAATGCCCTAAAGTCACCAAAAACCATCACCCAAGTTCGTCCACCGAGAGGAATCACCGAATTGAGAGATATTATCTAAGTTGCAAATGAGGAAGGCTAGCTGCAGGGAGTGTTGAAATTTCTAGATTTCTCACGGAATTTCTCACGAAAAAATTCCATGAGAAACGCGCTTCCAAATTTCTCCCAATTCGGGCATCTAGTGAAACAATGCGTTTAGTTTCTCACGGATAAAGTCCGTGAAAAATCAAGTTTAGAAATGGTACTTTTCAATTTCTCACGAATATTTATTCTGTGAGAAAGACATTTACAAAACTAATCGTTTAGTGAGAAAGGCATATTTTCTCGAATGTTCTCATGGATTTTGTCCATGAGAACAATTCCATGCCACCTTCTCGCAATTCTCTCGAATTTCTCATAGATTTTTCTCGCGGACATTAGGTCTAGGAGAAAATCCATGAGAAATTTTTCGGATTTCTAATTCCGTGAGAACTCCTCATTTTTTCCATGAGAATTTTTGTTGCATTTAGAATCCATGAGAAATTCTGTGAGAAAAATCATGTTTGCTTGTAGTGTACATTCTACTTTACCAGACATATAATTTTTTTTTTCTTGTGTGAACCAAAATTATTTTATGATTATGGGTTGTTTTTCTAATACTTGAATGTGAAACATACTAAACATTTATTTAAAAAAAATTAATTTAAATTAAAACAATGGGATGATATTAAGGGGAGCACTAAACTACCTCTTCTCTCTTTAGGATGATTTTGAGTGGGTTTTAGTGTGATTCACTTGGTCATTTTGATATTATTGCAAATATCTTAAAAAATCAAGTCACCTAGTGTCATTCAAATATCAAAACAGTTTATAAAATTTGAGTTTAACATAGTCAAAGAAAATTGACAGAATCTTGACAAATTTTGAATATGCTTTATGGCACATTTTCTTATACTATTCCATTTATGAATTTTGTAAAGAACTAATTGTTCTGGCACATATTGTATGACTCAATTTTTTAAAATTTTTACAATGATACCAAAATCACTAGGTGAATCCCATTCGAACCCACCCAAGTGGGTGTAGGGGTAGCATTTTTCTCCTCTAAGAGGTGGGGTAGGATAGTGTTCACCATGATTAAAGAGGAGACAAAAGTGATAGGATGAGAAATAAGAAAGGTGAGATGGAAACAATCCCCACCCACTCCCCACCCCCCACCCCCTCTTCTCTTATTTGCTACTTTAAACTCAATATGGAAGGCAATGTCAACGCTAGCATAAATGTTTCGGAGGGGCTAAAATATAATTAGTAAGTTTGTATATGAATTTTCTTATAATTTTTTGAGGGGATTAAACTTGTATTTTTGAAAAAGGTGAATAGATCAGAGTGTTTGTTAAGAAGTTAGGGGTTGGCACTGCTTTGCTAGCCGAATTATGGGCGTTGGTAACTGGTATCGAAATGGCTGTGTCAATGAATATACATTACTTGCATATTGAATCTGATTCTCAGGTGGCTGTGAACCTTCTTAACAACCTAGACAATACTGCAACTCACTAATATGTCCAGGTTATTGATGATGAAGTTTACTCAGGTGCAATTTAGTAGTATCTACGGAGAAGGGAATGCAGTAGCAGATGCACTTCCAAAGCTTGCTCTCTCGAGAACAGATGATGTTCATCAAGTCGTCTTTTTGGACCAGTCTCCTTCAGAGCTCTTTAATGTGTATTTCTTTGATTCAGTCGGTACTATGTATGAACGTTTGACCCTGGATAAAGGCCAACCTATCTGTAACCATTTATTATTTTAATTATTTAATATATTGCATTACCTTTTACCAAAAAAAATAGGAAAAGTTTATCAGACTCATCTTTTCTTAAACCCCAAGAATTTAACTTGGTGATAAAGATGTAATAGGTTCATCCGAGCTAGCCTATGTTCAAATCTTAAGGCCAGCACCTAGGAGAATTTTTCTCCTTAAAACACCTAGCCGATGTGTGTGTGTTTGGGAGGGGGTGTGCCCTTAAGATCACCTAGAGAAAGAGAATTAGTCTGGGTGCACGAAAGTTAACTCAATGATACCCTTACAGTTATAACAAAAAAATATATATATATTTTAATGATTAAACGCCTACCTTACTCCTCCAATCAATGGATCATTTCCAATTTAGTCCCATTTAGAAAAATTATTCAATCAAAAACTCATCATATTCAAAATTTTCCAATGCTACACTTTGTTCAACTTGTTAATCAAATTTAACAAAGCTGTTGATTGGACTATTATTTTGCTATGTCACACTATTTAGGATGACATGCCCATGTCAAATAGACCAAAAACTCCCCAAACAAAACTTAAACCCTAGCTAAACACATCTACAATATAAAAGCCATTAGCAATAATAGCGATACACATTAGCGGGGTTTATGCTTTGTTTAGAGTTTTTGGTCTGAGACATGATAGTCATGTCATACTTAAACAATGTCACTTAGGAAAATAGCAATACAAAGTAGCAGATCCATTTCTGGAAAAAAAAAACCACTGCGTCCTCTTTGATAGAGTTCAACAACTCTATTTCTTTGCCCACGATGGTTGCATGAGGCTTCACAGCCATTAGGAATCTCCACCTCCAAGGTCTAACGGATTCAAAAAAAAAAATTATAGCATTGCAAAATGTGCACTTGCATGTTTATTATCAATTTAAGTAAGGAATATATTATTTTTTTTTTCCAAAAGTCAGGTTGAAAAATTAAGATTAATTTTAAAATTTTAGTTATAAACTAAAATAGTCAAAATTTAAAGTATACACACACACTTATATATTCTTGTTCTCTATTTTGAATTTTAAGTTTAGTCTTTGTTTTCTAGAATATTTGTTAGAAATATTAGTAAAAGAATAATTTCACTAGCATATATTTTTAAACAAGTATATTTCTAATTTTACAAGACTAATATGCATAGGTCACAAATATTAATTGTGTGCGAATCTCAATTGAACAATAAAAGGAAATTTAACATATTGACCAATATTAGTAAAGTAATTATTGCCACTAAAAAATGTTAAGCTATAAATATATTAACTACTAAAATGATAAAGAAACTTTTCCTTAATTATCATTATTTAGGATTTAAAGGAAATACATCCAAATCCTAGACAAAGAAAGGTGTGGTTGTCTGTTTGGAAGCTCAGAGTGGCACATAAAATCAAGCTCTTGTGGCGTTTGTTTTATACATAACTGCTGTTAAAACTAACTTATAACCACGGGCGGGGTCTTACAATCTTAGACACAGCTTGTGAATTCTATGATGATGATGTTGAATCTTGCTCACACTTAATTGTTCTTTGTGAAAAAGTGCAGAGCACCTGGAGGATCTCCCTAGGTCATGCTTAGAGCGTTTTAATTAACCATGACAATATGCTAAAATGGTAAATGGATTTGCTAGAAGGCCTTCGTAGAGCAAATGCTCATGATAAATGTGCTGAATTAACTGCTTACATTATGAAGGTTGTGGACTTGTGGGTAAATAGAAGGGATCACTTATTTAATGAAAAAACATGTCTCCTCAAGAAACTATCTCTAAAGTCATGATGGATTTGCTGAATTAACTGCTTTCTTATTGACATCATTGAAGTGTTTGTTTTCCACTCTATGAGTATTTTGTTGATCAATTAGGTCTCTTGTGCATGGGTTGTTGATTTTCACTCATACCTTATTCTTATCTTTAATGAGAGTTGTCTATATAAAGATAAAATATAAAATAAAAATACATCTGGTTTATTAGATGAAAGGGGTTTAATATAAAAATAAATAATGTAATGGGTAAATTGCTAATGGTGCAAGCAATAATAATAAATAAATAAATAACCAAGTCTGCAATTAAGTGGAGTTTTCCTTTTTGTTAATTTTGCCCATATATTTATGTGGAGTTGATTTAGTTTTTTAATTGGTTAAAATAGTTAAGTGGAGTACTTTAGGTGGTCAACTTTAAGTAACTTGGCTGGTAAACAGAGACGAGCAATAGCTTCACAAACACTCCGTACATCCCACCATGGGATATGTTTGAAACTTTGTAATAGTTATTTTGTTACTGGTTAATTAACTTTAAGCCTTGCTTGTTTTCGATCTTTACTCATAGGAACATTTCAATTAAGGCTCACGCTTTGGTACACAATGCCTTTCCTTTGCACTAGTATGCATTTGCAAAAGCAGGAAACCATAGCCTAATGGACTCAGTTGCAGGCAGTGGTGATTTGGGTGCTTGTGTGATTGTCAAATGTCAAATGGGGACAAAAAAGCACACGACACTTGTTCGTGGCATCTCAATTCTTGCGATAGTGAGTAACTGGCAAGAGTTTTGTGTATTTTGTTTGTCAAAATGTCCCTATATTGATTTTGATTAAATTCTTAATAGTTATTATGTAAGAGTGAAAGATATATTATTTAAGGCAAAATATCTAGCTTTAAATTACTGAAATGAATAAATCATATGTAAATTTAGGAAATTGTTTAAAGAGGGGGTGTAGCACTACCCACCTCTCTCATTGGGGTTTCTGGTACCGATTTTACATTTTATAAGGAAGTGTATGTTTTGTCACATACTTAATTATTCAATTTTTCAAGATTTTTACAACAACACTAAGATCATTAGGTGTGTTCCACTAGAAACTCTACAATGATGGGGGTGAGTAGCGCTTAGAGGGAGTGTAGTTTAACAATCACCTACTATTTTATTATGTAAGAGTGAAAGATATATTATTTAAGGCAAAATATCTAGCTTTAAATTACTGAAATGAATAAATCATATGTAAATTTAGGAAATTGTTTAAAGAGGGGGTGTAGCGCTACCCACCTCTCTCATTGGGGTTTCTGGTACCGATTTTACATTTTATAAGAAAGTGTATGTTTTGTCACATACTTAATTATTCAATTTTTCAAGATTTTTGCAACGCTAAGATCATTAGGTGTGTTCCACTAGAAACTCTACAATGATGGGGGTGAGTAGCGCTTAGAGGGAGTGTAGTTTAACAATCATCTACTATTTTATAAGAAAACATATACAAAACCATAATTCTCTAGGCATAAATAAAGTTAATTCATATTCTAAGTTATTATCTGAGTTCAGAGAAAATGCAAAAGAGATTTTGTTCAAATTAGTTTAAAATATTTAATAATATTTTGACTTATTAAACTCAAAATTTATTAACTATTTAGACCTTTGAAATAGATTGTATGACTCAATTTTTTAAGATCAACTTCGCAATGACACTAAAATCATAAGTCATTTTTCGATAGGAGAGATATAGTGTTATTTCTCATTAAAAATGAGAGGTAGTTTAGCAAGCACCAAACACATATTTGTTGTTTGTTATAGATCCATGTTCCCTCATTTAGTAATATCACTTTGGTCACACACACACTTTTTCTCATGAGGCATTGGCAGCTTAGGAATCAAGCTAGCAGCTAGGTTTTCTTAAACATATATATATATATTTTTGGTGAACTACAGGGTGCAAAGCACCCAGAAACAGAAAAACCAGAAAGAAACTATAGACCAGCAACATTAGCTCTCTCCAGAGCCGAACCCATGAAATCCTCACGTAACACATCTCTCAAACAAATATGGGGCTCCATGAAATGAACAACTCCAAAGGCTCCCCCGTGACCCTCATTAGCTAATTTGTCCGCACACTTATTGCTCTCCCTATAACAGTGATCAGTTGCACTTCCCAATCCCTGGAACATAGCTCTCGAATCTCATCCAAAATTCCTTGGCAATGATGGAACCTGATATGCGAGTTACGAACTAGTTGCAGAGAACTCATAGAATTTGATTCCACCACCACTTTCCTCACACCAATCTCCCATGCTAAACGTAACCCATGCACAACCGCCTACAACTCAGCCGTTATAATTGTGCACTGACCCAGGTTGGCCAAAAGACTTGCCATAAAAGTCCCTGTATCATCACGAATAATGCACCACAAGCAGCAGAGGAAGGATTTGACTTGACTAAGCCATCAGTGTTCACCTTGCACCAACCACATTATGGAACCTCCAACCTATCAGCGTTCTAGTGCGAGCACAAGGATAGAGAAGCTGGTCACAAGTCTTCCGGCATTCTTTAAACTCCCTAGCACGACCCCAAACCCGAAACACCAGATCGCTGGTATCACGAACACCATGATCAAAAATGAATTCATTTCTATTTTGTCAAACCGCATGAACTGCTATCCCAAACACTATGGGCCAGTCATCATCAACTTGACCCCACTGCTCCTTAATGTTACTCTCTACCCACTCACGCAAACCCAAGGAAAAAGAAACCGACCATCTATCAGTCTTTACAAGCCTGTACCAAACTGGAGAGACCCGATCACAGTCCCGCAGGGCGTGTAGAACTGTCTAAGCTGCCTTCCCACATCGAGAGCAGATAGGCGAATCCACCATATGCCTATGATATCTAATTGCATTCGTAAGAAGGCTGTCTTGAAGAGCCAACCACAGAAAGGTTCTAATTCTTTGAGGACCCTCCCAATGCCACACTCTCTTGTAAACCCCTGTAGATGTAGAGCCATCCTCTACCACTAAGCTGTTATAAGCAGATTTCACAGTAAAATCTCCATCATGGGATAATTCCAAGCAAGAACATCCTCACCATCATGCATGGCTCGGGGGTTTTATGGCCGCTATGCGACTGCAAACTTGGGTTGGCAGCAAGGGGTGCAACACAGACCAGTTCCACTCACCATCGGCTGCAACAAAATGAGAGACTGGGGCCTCTATATCCAATGAAACTGAATCATCCATTATTACCTCAGCTAAGAAAGAAACACTCTGCACCCAAGGATCTTTCCAGAACTTCACAGACTTGCCATCACCCATTCTCCAAATAAGGTTATTGTCCAACTTATTCCGTACATTACAAACACCACTCCATAGATTAGAACACGCTGGTTTCCTTTGAACAACAGGGAGAGTATCGCCTCCACAAGAATACTTGCTCCTTAGCACCTTAACCCACAAATCATCTCTCCTATTAACCAAACCCCACCCAACTTTCATCATGAATGCCGCATTAACGTGACGAGTATGATGCAAGCCCAAACCACCAAGCTGTTTCGGTTTGCTCACTCTCTCCCACTGGACCAAATGACTTGTGACCTAGGTCAGATCCCCAAAGAAATCTCCGACTCTGCTTATCAACCTCATCACATGGAAGCATATTAGTTTGCATGGCATAAGCAGGGAGACCCGAAAGCACCGACTGGGACAAAGTTAGCCTACCAGCCAAAGACAAAGAGCTAGCTTTCCAGTTACTAAGCTTCCCCATAACCCTCTCAGTAATGTAGCTAAAAGTCCCTTTATGAACTCTGCCATGATGGAGAGGAACCCCAAGATTCTTTCCAAGATCATTTGTTGCTGTAAACCCCAAACCTGAGCAATCTCAGACACATGGTTATGGTTGATATTTCTGGAGAAAAAAATCTTGGTCTTATCCGCTTTAACTTTCTGGCCAGAACTAGTACAAAAGAGGTCCAAACAGTTTTTTATAACTTCCATCTGCTCCATAGAGGCTTCAGCAAACAAGAAAATGTCATCCTCAAATCAAAGGTGAGAGATTGGAGGCCCATTGCGCACAAGAGAGACTGGCTTCCAGATACCATCCTGAACAACAATAGAAATTAACTGAGAAAGTTGCTCAACACAAAGCACTAAAAGAAAAGGAGATAAGGGATCACCTTGGCGGATACCGCGAGAGGGATTAAACTCACCAGTAGCAGTCCCATTCCACAGAATATTCATGGAAGAACTCGTGATGCAATGCCATATAACCTCAATCAACTGCTTGTCTAGACCCACATTTATCTTTCCCACCTTACTTATTTTTGTTTCTACTTAAATTTTTTTTTGTTTTTCTATTTTTTCTCAGTTTAACTTCTTTTTTTCTGGGGGTAAATCACCTTAAATTTTTGTTTTATGTTTGCTTATAAGCTTTTAATCTTTTTTTTCTAGTAAAAAAATAAATTTTTATATTTTAAAGTATAATTATTATATACTAAATATAATTCAGTTGGAGATAGTCATAGTGTTTATTNGAGATAGTCATAATGTTTATTTTATAAGTTTAAATTATTGTTACTGTATTAAATTATTAAATTAATTATTCATGTAATTAACCTTTTTATTATATAAATGTATTATTACAATTAAAAACCATACGTAATATACTGTAGAAATATATTATCTCTATTTTCTAGATCAAACTTATAAATTAATGACATAATATACTTGAATATTTCTTAATACGTATATTCATAAGTAAAGTAACTTATTCCATATTTTTCAAAAGTTCTTTTAATCTAAAACTTTTATTACACTCATATGTACATTTTAACTATAATATATGTATAAGTGCGGTAACTAAACTGTTCAGTTTTGGACGGTTCAATTGCTTGAACGGTTCAAGGGTCTAAACCAGACTGTTTCAATGACCAGGCATGGATCCGACCAGTTAAACCAACTGGTCTGGTTCAATTTCTTCAAATTTTAAATATACAAATCTTATCTTCATTTTTCTCAACTTAGTTGTTATTATGACAAAAAGACTATAAAAGGAAAAAACAAGGAAGAGATGAAGAGCCATTCCAAACTCATATTTCCAACCCAAAGAAGAGGGAAGCAGGAGGAGCATCAAGAATAGAGCAGCTCAAATCGACGCTAAGTTGGGATCTTCACAATAGATCATGAAGTATCGTATCTCATAGACAAGGGGATCTTCTTCTTTCTTGCTGTTGCACCACACTGTCAAAGCTTTAACTACCATAATGCTGCCATTTGAGGGTTAAGAGGGTGTTTAATTAGATGATCAGTAAATAGGATTCAGCCAGAGCTATATATAAGTAACATGTGTTGCTCAAGCATGTAAATTGTGGTTTGGTTGTTGATGCACACAAACTGTTGGGTAAAATGCCCAAGTAATATAATGATGTTTAAGAGTGCAAAATATTACATTAAGGATAATAAGGTAAAATACACACATAAATGGATTTCTTTTCATTACCAAATTAGTTCCAAACATGAGAGTTCATTTGTAAATCAATTGAATTCGTAATTTCTAAAATTGGTTTGAAACAGGAGAATTCATTTATAAATCATTTCAAATCAAATGAATTCAATTCATTTATATTAGAAAAGTGTCCCAAAAATAGTTTTGAGAAAATCTTTTTTATGTTTCTTTTGCTTATTTTCTATCTTTTAATTTATGGTTTTACCTCTTGAGGATTTCTTGTGCTCTCTTCTGTACCTTCTTCCTGCTTCATCAATAGTACTTCGTTCTCTATCTCGGAAGACAATTATAGATTTTGAAAAGGAAAAGACAGAAAATTAATAAAAATTAGGATAATATCAAAATTTTAACTACAGAGTGAAAACTTTGCACACTATGCTAGGTAAAGCAGGGTTTTCCTTGCAAAGGAACCACAAATCCCCTATAAAGAAGTAGGATAAGGTCATTTTCTCATTTGAGGGCACTGTGAAAGTACAACATAATTTTTTTAATTCATTCACATAATGAAAATTTCACAATATTATTTCTATAGACAAATTGTTTCAACTCCTTTTGATAATTGTGGGCACTTGTCTAGAAATCTTATACATCCATATATTAATTATGAATCTTCCCAAAGCTTCGAACCATGGTTTTACCTATACTACGCCCAATACTTGCAATGATAGTAGCCAATAAAAAAAAATTGATTTGGAGGAACCAGGCTAATGAAGGGTAATTTTATATATTAAATTTTATAGTAATAAGTGGGCTGCCAAGATAGTAATTTTGCTTGTAGAAATAGCCACACAGCCATAAGGTAAAGAAATGAAAGATAAAGATATACTACTTTCTTCTTTCAAAAAAAGAAAATAAAACTAAATCACTAAAACCAATTTCATAAGTGCACATTTAAGTGGCTTTATCCATGAATTTATAGTGAATGCACCTATACGTACATCATGCATCAATGCACATGAATGATTTTATATTTAACACGCCCCGTATAGGAAAGCCTTTTGGGCTTAAAGCATAGGCATAGCACAAGCCCACTTATACATTGTGCTAAAATTTCAATTTTATTGAGAAATTAAGTGGGGAAAAAAGGATTTGATCTCTTAACCGTTTGATCAAAGAGGCTTTGATACCATGTCAAAAACTGATTCAACCTAAAAACTTATGCAGTTAGGTGAAGACCTATGAATTATTTTATATTTAACATGCACAAGTTAACCCCCATCACTCCCATTAGATAAATGAATTATGGATTTTATTGATTACATACATGCACAAATAATTGTTAAATGATCCAGTTGAAAATGCATGTTTTTGAGGAAATGTATTGTGAATATATGTTGCTTAATGCAAACTAAAAAATCATCCAAAGAATGAAGATTAGTAGAAAGAAATCTTTATAATTGTAAGGAAAAATGATCACTCCAAATTCCAGGATACCAATTCTTGCTTTGTTTTCTTTTGATCACTTATAAAAGCTATGCTGGCTGGCCTGTATAGCTGAATCTCTCACTTCCTGAATCCATTTAGCTTGATCATAGAAGAATAGCCGGTGCAGTTGCTGTTAAACATAAGCCAGTGGTAGAAAGAGAATGGTACTTGGCAGCATAAGCAGCCGAAGGTGTTCCAACCTCTAAAACCCTTCAACTCTGCACCATTGAGCTATCGCTAGCCATTGATTCAATCCTTGATAGCCATGTTGCCCTTGAGACGTTGTTTCTGTCTGTGGAGCCATACCAACAAAGCAAAATGACTAGCCTCCTTGAAGGCCTTTATTTAGACAATTATGAGCTTAACAAGGTTGGTCCTCATAGCTGAAGACAAGGAAACGTATAATAGAAGTGTACAATAATTCCTACAATAGTTTTCTGAATGTTATAATAATGATAATGTATATATGAGATGGCAATTCAGGTGATAACAACATTTGGAGTTAGAAGGGTAATCCGATCGAAGGACAATAACTACAAGGAAGGGGATATTATTTTCAATGGATCTTCCCATGTTGCTAAGTATTATGTGATGCTCACTGAGGCCCTTGGAAAAAATTGTCTACCCAACGGTATTTCATTGCAAGATTATCTTATCTCTTTGTTTGGTTTTTTTTTTTTTTTTTTTTTTTTTTTCTCTTTAGTTTTAAGAAAATCAAATTTTAAACTATTTTTGTGGATTCGTTCAACTGTGGATTTGTTTATCTTATCTCTCCCTTTTTCAAAAATGTTTTGAAAAATTTCTTTAAAATGCGTATAAACTTTTTAAACTGGTATAAACTTTTTGTCTTTGTGTAGTTAAAATTACAAAAAACCATCCTTCAATTTATGTACTTAACTAGATTATGGGTTTAATGTTTGCAAGATTACTAGGTTTTGTAGCTTGGGTGAGAATTGGTGGCAGACGCAACACCAGATTTGATGACAATCATCAAGGCAACACCAACAAGACTCCAAATGATCCATTGCAAATGCATAGAGGGCCAATCACAAGAGCTTGAGCAAAGAAGATGCAAGCTACTTCGAGTGAACTCATTGAGAGGATTTGGACACAAATTATAAGGCAAGGAACAAGGCATGAAGATTTGGGCCTAGACGGAAGCTCAGGGATTGTGTGCTTGATCCAAGCAACTGAAAAAGAAGTTGCTGAAGAAGAGCCTGGCGCCTCAGCGCCTTGTTCCCGCACCTAGGTACCCAAGCCACCCGAGAGTTGTTGCCTCAATGCTGAAGAGAAAGTGCCTAGGTGATGCGATTTCCTAGAGACTTAGAACAATCCAATCAACTTAACACCATGTAAGACCAAAGATCCCAAATAGATTAGCAGGAGTTCAAATGAACAAGATAAAAGTGAATGGAATTAAGGTGAAGACCCTTGAAATCAAGGGATGGGCAACTCAGCTTAACAAGCTAAACCTCCCAAACACTATGATAAATCAAGAACCAATGTGTTCAATGATGAAAAATGAAGGAATCGCCACACTCTAGATTCAAGAAGAAGAAAGGGAGTGATAAGATTCAGGCAACCAAGCTAGACTCAACCTAGCTGGTCCCAAGCTCTCAATAGAGAGAAAAGAGAAGTTAAACTCTCAATTTCAATTATCAAATTGTTAATTCTTGCTGAGGACAAAGGCCTTCAGCTCCTTATATAGTTCAGGAGAAAACTAACAAGCCTTAATTCAAAATAACAAAAAGGAATTAAAACTCGTAGAACTAACATGGCGCGACACGGCCATAACACGGCCGTGTTCGTCTTCCAGAGAGATCCATTTTAGACACGGCCTGGACACAGCTTGTACTCATGGCCGTGTTCCCTCTCGAGTAGCAGGACACGGCCTAGTCTCAGTAGTAACACGGCCGTGTTCATCGTTTTGGGCAGAAATGCAAGTGATCAGCTGGACTTGCCCTTCAAGACATAGTCCTTGCAAGCTTGTTGCAATAATAATCCCACGTTGATTCGCAACTCCTTGGCTCGTGCCCTTGTCAATGGACCCTCGACTTCCACATCTTTGGTATCCTTGACAGTGCTACCTTGAATCGCATCATCCCCTCCCTCTTCAAAAAGATTTGCCCTCAAATCTTCAGTATCTATATCAACGAAATGAGATAGATTAGAAACATTAAAGGTAGAGCTAATTTGAGGATTACCTGGGAGCTCTATCTTGTATGCATTTTCAGCCACCTTTTGTAGCACCTTGAAAGGTCCATCACCACGAGGCATGAGCTTTGATTTCCTTTGTAAAGGAAACCTCTCTTTGCGCATATGCAGCCAAACTAAGTCTCTGGGTTTAAAAATAACCTTTTTCCTGCCCTTGTTAGCCTTAGATGCATACTTGTCATTCATTTTCTCTATTTGGGTTCTGACCTTAGCATGCAATTGCTTCACATAATCTGCTCTTTTTTTCCCATCCAAACTAACCCCTTTATGCAATGGTAGATGCGACAAATCAAGTGGAGTTAGCGGATTAAAACCATAGGCAATTTCAAAAGGAGACATCCTAGTGGTATAATGCACTGCCCTATTGTATGCAAACTCCACATGTGGGAGACAATCTTCCCAAGCCTTTAAATTTTTATGAATGATGGTCCTCAACAAAGTGGACAAGGTTCGATTGGTTACTTCCGTTTGCCCATCCGTTTATGGGTGGCAAGTGGTGGAAAACAACAATTTAGTGCCCAATTTAGTCCATAGAGTTCTCCAAAAATGACTAAGGAATTTAGTGTCTTTATCAGAAACTATACTCCTAGGCATGCCATGTAACCTAACCACATTTTGGAAGAACAAATTAGCAATGTAAGTGGCATCACCGGTCTTTTTACATGCAACAAAATGAGCCATTTTGGAAAATCTATCCACAATCACAAAAATAGAATCATGCCCATGCTTGGTTCTTAGCAACCTTAGAATAAAATCCATGGAAAGGGCTATCCAAGGTGCCTCGAGTACAGGTTGGGAAGTATAGAGCCCATGAGGTTTTGTGGAAGATTTAGCATGCTTACATGTTATGCACCTAGCACAAATAACTTCTACTTCCTTTCTCATGTGTGGCCAAAAAAAATGCTCATGCAATGCATCATATGTCTTTTGAACCCCAAAATGTCCCATGAGGCCTCCCTCATGTGCTTCCCTAGTGAGCAACTCACGCAAAGAACACTTAGGCACACAAAGTTTATTTTTCTTAAACAAATAGCCATCATGCTTATAAATTCCCTCAACAGCACCCTTATCACATGCATTATAATACCCAGAAAAATCTTCGTCACTAGCATACATTTCCTTAATTTGCTCAAAACCAAGCAATTTGCAAGTAAGAGTAGAGATTAGGGTATACCTTCTTGAGAGTGCATTTACCACCACATTGTCAACTCCCTTTCTGTATTTGATCACATAGGGAAAGGACTCAATAAATTCCAGCCAACGTGCATGCCTCTTGTTCAAACTCACTTGTCCCTTCAAATGCTTAAGAGTTTCATGATCCGAATGAATCACAAACTCCTTAGGCATGAGGTAATGCTGCCAAGTTTTCAAAGCTCTGACTAATGCAAACAACTCCTTATCATAAGTAGAGTAATTAAGAGAAGCACCATTGAGTTTTTCACTAAAATAAGCTATGGGGTGTCCTTGTTGCATTAGGACAACACCTAAACCTAACCCAGATGCGTCACATTCTACTTCAAATGAACCCTCAAAATTGGGAAGTTGCAGCAAATGGGCATTGCATAGCTTGTCTTTTAAGGTTTTAAAAGCTTTCTCTTGCTCACTTTCCCACTTAAAGCCTACACTCTTTTTCACCACCTTTGTCAATGGAGCAGCAATGAAACTAAAATTAGGCACAAACCTATGATAAAAACTAGCTAATCCATGGAAACTCCTCACATCACTCAAGGTCTTAGGCGTTGGCCACTCATCAATGGCCTTCACCTTTTCCCTATCCACTTCTACCCCCTTTGAACTTATGACAAACCCAAGAAAGATTACATGGTCAGTACAAAAAACACATTTCTTAAGGTTTGCATACAGCTGTTCCATTTTCAAGGCTTGGAGTACACATTTCAAATGTTTCACATGCTCTTCTAAGGATCTACTATATATAAGAATGTCATCAAAATAGACCATAATAAATTTACCAATAAATTCTCTAAAAATGTGATTCATGAGCTGCATAAAAGTGCTTGGAGCATTGGTTAAACCAAATGGCATCACCATCAACTCATATAAGCCAAATTTAGTTTTAAAAGAGGTTTTCCATTCATCACCTTCTCGGATTCTTATTTGATGATATCCACTCTTAAGATCAAGTTTAGAGAATATGCATGATCCATATAGTTCATCCAACATATCATCTAACCTAGGAATAAGATGACGATATTTTACTGTTATCTTGTTGATAGCATGACAATCAACGCACATCCGCCAGCTGCCATCTTTCTTTGGCACCAACAAGACGGGAACGACACAAGGACTCAAACTTTCTCTAATATGACCCTTGGACAGTAGTTCATCAACTTGCTCCTGGAGTTCTTTAGTCTCTTCCGGGTTTGCTCTATAAGCGGGCCTATTAGGTAGAACCGACCCCGGGACAAAGTCCATATGGTGTTCGATTCCTCTTATGGGTGGCAGCCCTATAGGCGTCTCCTGCGGGAACACATCATCATACTCCTGCAGCAAGGACACAATAACACTAGGAAGAGAATCATCAATGTTAGCCATATTTAAATAAGCTTCCTTACAAATAAGCAGCAGCATAATTTTATGGGAAAAGAAAGCACTCTTGACCTCACTAGCTCGTGCAAAAAAATTGACTTTCTTCTCTCCACTCTTGTGTTTTTCACCTTGCAGTTCACTCACTTGATGTTCAGATTTTTTTTTACTCTCTTCCCTTTTGGAATTTTCTGGTTCCTCTTTCTTTTGCCTCTTCTCTCTTGTTTTCTCTTTGCACCTTTTTTCTTGCTCTCTTTTAAGATCACAATCCTTTTTGAGCCTCAATTGATCTTCTAGGATTTGTTTTGGAGTCATAGGAATCAAGGTGATTGGCTTTTTGTTGAAAACAAAAGAGTACTTATTGGAGTACCCATGATGAGTGACTTTGCGGTCAAATTGCCAAGGCCTACCAAGAAGTATGTGGCTGGCCTGCATAGGAATAATGTCACAAAGCACCTCATCCTCATACTTGCCAATAGAAAAAGAAAGCAGAACTTGTTTGCTTACTTTGACCTCTCCACTATCATTGAGCCATTGTAGAAGATAAGGTTTGGGGTGTGTAACCATAGTCAATCCCAACTTGTCAACCAGAATTTGACTTGCCACATTTGCACAGCTCCCCCCATCTACTATCATGCTACAAACCTTCCCTTGTACCAAGCAACGAGTGTGGAAAATACTCTCCCTTTGTGCTTCTTGTAGTTCTCCCACTTGAGCACTCAAAGCTCTCCTACCTACAAGCAATTCTCCATCCTCGGGTAGCTCACCATTGTCTTGGTCACCATCACTAGCACTTGACTCTTCCTCTTCTTTGTCACTTTCCGAAACCACATCTCCATCACCCATTAACAGCATAGCTCTCTTGTTGGGACATTGTGAAGCAATGTGCCCTACTCCAAGGCATTTAAAGCACTTAATATCTCGCTGCCTTTGTGGTGGTAATGTCTCGGTTTTGCCTCTTTGAGGATGAGTAGAATCTTTGTTCAGCGATTTGTAGGGTTCTGTTTTAGGTTTGAAGTTAACAACCTCCTTATCCTTCTTCCAAGATGTTCTCCAATTAGGTGTGGTGGTAGAATTATACCTAGCAGTATTTCTCCTCTTGAATTGCCTCTCAACTTGAATGGCCTTATGGAGAAGGTCTTCCATGTCCACAAAGTGCTAAAGTTCAACAACATTAGCAATCTCTCGGTTTAGCCCATGGAGGAACCTTGCCATTGTTGACTCTCTATCCTCCTCAATGTTGGCCCTAATCATAGAGACCTCCATTTCTTTGTTGTAATCTTCTACACTCTTGGAACCTTGCACCAATCCTTAAAGTTTTTGATACAGCTCCCTTTGATAATAACTAGGAATGAATCTTTTCCTCATGACCGCCCTCATTTCCTACCATGTGGTAATCGGTCTTTCACCATTCCTCCTTCTAGTTACCACCAATTGATCCCACCAAGTTAAAGCATAATCTACAAATTCAATGGCTGCCAACTTGACATTCTTCTCATCTGAGTAGTTGTGGCAATTGAATACCATCTCCACCTTCTTTTCCCATCCGAGGTAGGCTTCCGGATCGTTCTTTCCTTGGAAACTAGGAATGTTCATCTTGATTGTGCCAAAATCATCATCAACTCTTCTTTTCCTTCTTGGTTCTCTTTCCCGAGCTGCTCTTCTTTGTGGAATAAAATCATCGGAATCGCTTGATCCACTAGCTTCACTGCCCTCTCTCCTCTGCCTATCTCTTGCATAAGGATTACGGACTGGCTGCTCGTTCACTCGGTGCTCCATTGTCTCCATCCGGTCATTCATAGCCTCAAACATGAGATTCATGCGAGTAAATTGTTGCTGTGTGGCTTGCATGAACATTTGGGGGTCAATTTGCTCATTTCGGTTATCCATTGTGAGTGATTAACCTGCAAAAAAGGTTAGTAGAAATATATTGAAGCTCTCACTTCACTCTACTCACGTGTTTCACTCTTGTCACTCTTGTCACTCTTGTTTTAGCACTCTTTAGGCTCTTTAAGCAAATAAGTTTACTTCACTGCCTTTTACCACTCAATCCTTCTCTTAGAATCTCTAGAGCAAGCTAAGAGACACAACTGGGCAGCAACTATGCAAGGATAACCAAAACCAAATCAAACACTCATTTTGTAAAGTAGCATGCAAGAAGAACAACTTTGCATGTGGAGTGTGGTAGGAAACTAGGATTGCACTGATCAATAAAGAAAAGTTCTCTACTAGAGTAATGAACAATTACAGAAACAGCAAACAAAAATAGGGTTTGAAACAAGTTCTGCAAAACAAAGTCCTTTTTTCAAACTAGTTAGAATTAATCAAGTCACTAAGATATACACCTTTGGTGGCCAAAAACAGGGTAGTTAACCTTTTACCTACTTAGTTCATGGACCATTGGTACATTTTCTTTCTTTGAAGGATCTTTAATCTCACTTAAACTTTTTTTTTTTTTATACTTCCAGTAAGCTCAACAAGGGTAGGACACGGCCTCAACACAGCCCGTGTTCGAATTTCGATTCTCTGTCTGAAAGACACGGCCAGGACACGGCTATGTCCAAATTGACACGGCCCCGTGTTTGCTCTTTGTATTCACAACACGTTCTGGAACACGGCCAGGACATGGTCCGTGTTCTCACTTAGCTTTTCTCTGATTTTAACACGGCCAAGAACACGTCTACCTCTTTAATAAACACAGTCGTGTTCAATCTGTTCTATTTTTTTGTTCTTTGCACACTTTTTTTTTTTTACCAAATTAAGGAAAATGCTAATTACCCCTAGATTCAGAATTTAGCCACACTACAGGGTATTTACCAAGCAACTAAGCCAATTCCTTAAGCTTTCCATTAAGACAAAGTAAGTCTAGCAGAAAAATTTCAGAAAACTGGTTTTAGCAAAATACCAAACTAGGTCTTAGTGGCAGTTATACAGACACAAGGGGAATTTCCAGAAAAGAATAACTGATTTCAAATTTGGAAGCATTCAGCCATGGAAGATTATGAAGGATTCGACACTCTCACTAGTTTCATGAGCATACAACCAGATTTAAAGGAACTCTAACATTGAAGTCAATTAAATTCAAGGCAATGCTCAATCACCTAACTAAATGTCAGTCATAGAATCCATCAAACTCGAAATCACATGAAGCTAAATTAAAGTTCAACAATGGATATCAATTTTCAAGAACTTGAGGATGAACAGCAATGGCAGAAATTTCAGAAAACAACACAGAAATTCCAGAATCAAAGATTCTGCCTAAATTTGAACCAAACTACCAGATTTCAATTGATCTAAATTCAAACAACCTAGATCAAATAGAATCTAAAATAATTCAAATTCAGAGATGACAATTTTTTTTTTTTTGTAAATTTCCAGATTTTGTTCTAAGAGATGAAGAACGAAAATTAACTCAGAATTAAAGATAGATGCCAACCTCTTTGGAGCCAAAGCTCTTATACCAATTTGATGCGATTTCCTAGAGACTTAGGACAATCCAATCAACTTAACACCATGTAAGACCAAGGATCCCAAATAGATTAGCAGGAGTTCAAATGAACAAGATAAAAGTGAATGGAATTAAGGTGAAGACCCTTGAAATCAAGGGATGGGCAACTCAGCTTAACAAGCTAAACCTCCCAAACACTATGATAAATCAAGAACCAACGTGTTCAATGATGAAGAATGAAGGAATCGCCACATTCTAGATTCAAGAAGAAGAAAAGGAGTGATGAGATTCAGGCAACCAAGCTAGACTCAACCTAGCTGGTCCCAAGCTCTCAATAGAGAGAAAAGAGAAGTTAAACTCTCAATTTCAATTATCAAATTGTTAATTCTTGCTGAGGACAAAGGCCTTCAGCTCCTTATATAGTTCAGGAGAAAACTAACAAGCCTTAATTCAAAATAACAAAAAGGAATTAAAACTGGTAGAACTAACATGGCGCGACACGGCCATAACACGGCCGTGTTCGTCTTCCAGAAAGCTCCATTTTAGACACGGCCTGGACACGGCTTGTACTCATGGCCTTGTTCCCTTTCGGGTAGCAGGACACGGCCTAGTCTCAGTAGTAACACGGCCGTGTTCATCGTCCTGGGCAGAAATGCAAGTGATCAGCTAGACTTGCCCTTCAATTTTGCCCTTCAAGACATAGTCCTTGCAAGCTTGTTGCAATAATAATCCCACGTTAATTCGCAACTCCTTGGCTCGTGCCCTTGTCAACGGACCCTCGACTTCCACATCTTTTGTATCCTTGATAGTGCTACCTTGAATCGCATCACTAGGTGCCATAGCTGCCAGAGAGCTAGCACTAAGCACTACAAGAAAAATCGCATTTTCTCATGGATTTTTCTCACAGATAAAAATTCATGAGAAATTCATGTCATTTCTCACAAAATGTGACTGTGAGGATTCTCTCACGAACCTTGTCATGGACAAGGCTAACCGTGAGAAGACTCCATGAGAAACAGTCCCCAAACTATAACCATAAATGAGTTGACTATTCTCACGGACTTTCTCATGAAATGCTAGTGGCGAGAGAAAGTCTGTGAGAAATCAAAACACGACGTTTCACTTAAAATTTGAATTTTAGGGGTCGTTTCTCACAGTCAAAATCGGTGAGAAAATCTGTTTATCTTCTCCCTTGCGCAGCCGCAACTTCCATTTCCATTTTCAAACTCTTCTTCCTTTCCTCCATTCTCTGTCGCCCTCTCTTTCCTTGGAGCAAATCAACACCATTTCAGCTTCTAGAGCTTGGGTTTTGCAACGCAAGTCCCCTACTTCGAGTCTACCAGTTCAAATTTTGAGGTTTCTGCTAATTAAGGTAGGTTCCTACACTTTTATCTTATCTCTGATTTTTATGCTTTTTGTATAAGTAATTTTATTTCAATTATCATGAACATTATAGGATTTAGCTGTTTAAAATATTTATTGCTTATTTTAGATAGTGTAGAGAGTTGCTTTAGATATAGTTTCATAATGTAAGTTGATAGATAGTGAAATATATATCATTTGTTAAGATTAGGAACTCAATTTTGTTATATACTTGATGCTGAATCATTCTAGAATTTTTTCTAAATATTTTCAATGGTGTAGAAATAATTTTATAATTTTTCAACTGTTGTATAAGTTTTTAGCTTTGCTGCTATGTAATTATGTATGTTGGAATAAATTGTAATTTTGGGTATATGTTTTTGTTGAATTGTGTGGAATTTTAAATTCCTAGAATATTTAATTTTTAAGGGAGACTCTGCCCAATTTTTAGTTTATTATTTAGGGATTTAAGGTATAGGGTATTATAGGGTTTAGAGGATAAGAATGTAAGCTTTAAATTTTAGGGATTTAGTGGTTTGGAATTTAGGGCTTAGGATTTAGGGTTTAAAGTTTGGGGTTTAGGATTGGGGTTTATGATTTAGGATTTATGGTTAGGGTTTATGATTAAGGATTTAGGGTTTAGGGTTTGTTGATATAGGGATTAATAGTTTTATTGTACAAACTATTTCATTGGTTTTATTTAAATTGTATGACAGATATCAGACTAGACAAGACGTTCATCTTCGACAAATGGGTTGCCATCTAGGAAGGACAAAGGCAAAGCTGCTGTTCAACCTTCTCAAATTGAGTTGGCCTTGTCTTTATTTATGCCGACCTTGAGGTTGGCACACACACCTTCGCCCATTGCTACGTACGAGGGGTGCTCAGGAGCCACCACCCAAGGCTCCGCATTGTCGGCCACTGGATGGTTGTTGCATTCGAGTCCATCATCAGAGGCATATCCACAAAGGCACTTGCAACTATGTTGGGAGATTTACTGTNACGTTCATCTTCGACAAATGGGTTGCCATCTAGGAAGGACAAAGGCAAAGCTGCTGTTCAACCTTCTCAAATTGAGCTGGCCTTGTCTTTATTTATGCCGACCTTGAGGTTGGCACACACACCTTCGCCCATTGCTACGTACGAGGGGTGCTCAGGAGCCACCACCCAAGGCTCCGCATTGTCGGCCACTGGATGGTTGTCGCATTCGAGTCCATCATCAGAGGCATATCCACAAAGGCACTTGCAACTATGTTGGGAGATTTACTGTAGTAACACTAGGGTTTAGCATCCAATTTGGCCCCACAGCCCCTGTTGATGATCACGATGACACATCTCAAGACTTGGGGGCAGACGAGGAGGAGAAATGCTTAGGGTTTTCTATTGTACATTTTTTTTATATTGTATAACATTTTTTTATTGTAATTAAAATTTTTTAATAAAATTTTATTATATTTCATTTAATTTTTTATTAATTTGATTAAATATTTATAAAAATAAATAGTCATTTAAGGTAAAAAAAAAAATTAGCACAAAATTTCTCACGAACATTAGTC
Source organism: Cercis canadensis (assembly GCA_003255065.1). NCBI lineage: Eukaryota > Viridiplantae > Streptophyta > Magnoliopsida > Fabales > Fabaceae > Cercis > Cercis canadensis. The sequence continues at coordinate 242,088 of QAOA01007002.1, forward strand.
TGTGAGAATTTCTCAACAAATAGGTCCGTGAGAAGTTCAACGACTTATGCGTGAGATCCTCTCACGCGTAACAAATGTTTATTCGTGAGAAATTCCATGATAAATTTCTCATGGACCATTTTGTCCGTAAGAAAAAGCTTTTGTCACACTTGTTTTTCTCTTGCCTTGTAGTCCATGAGAAATTCCATGAGAACTGCATTTCTCCTGGATTTTGTCCATTAGAAAAAGTAATTTTTCTTGTAGTGTAGGCGCCAGGCCTATTTATTTCAACCTATGTCTATTTTATCTTTAGTTGTTGGACTTTTCTAGGTGTTTGGGCCTTTTTACTATGCTTAGGCCTTTTTGCCATATTAGAGTTTTCCTAATTAGTTGTTAGGTTTGATGATGTATCTTTTCTATCAAAGGATCAGAGCCCCCTTTGTGGCAACTAACTTTGACATTATTGTGAATGAAAGGAATTTCCTTCTAGGTTCTCTTGAGAACTTTGAAACTTATCAAAAATCTGTGATATATTCTTGTGCCATTCTCCCCAGCTTATCACTCACTGCCTCATCCCCATCTTAAGTGTGGCACCTAGAATATTTCTATACCTCGGTTCTCATTTCTCTAAGTGATGGGTCAAGGACTTTGTTTGTGTTTCTAAGTTTATGAACTTGATTAGACGTTCTTGGGCGATTGAATCTCTCCTAATTGTGTTGGTCTCAAGGTAAGTTGGAGATGTTCGCATCATTCGGTATCAAAGCTCGTGGTTCTAATCAAGGTTCGATTATCCTTTTTTGTTTTCTGTTCTTCAATTTTTTTTCTTCCTGTTCTGTTTCGATTTGCATTTATCCTTGCTATTCTGTTTTGTTTTCCATTTGTTCTTGCTTGTTCTTGCTGGAATTTCTGGTTGTGTTCATCTTGTTCATATTTTGTTCAGCTGTAATTCCCTTTGAGTCCCTTGGTAACTGCCCATATGGTACTGTTTGGGTGTTCAGATTTCATTTTTTTTGGGTTTCATGCTGTTATGCGTTTTGGGGCTGTTAAATTTTCTCTTGTGCTTATGTCATGTTGAAGCATGTTAAATCAATAGTATTAAAAAATAAATAAAAGAATTCTGGAAAGTGTTGCAGAAAAAGTATGAAAATGGAAGTTGTTCTTGAGTAAAGAAATTGAAAATTCGTACCAAAAAAAAATTTGGGAATAATTTGCAAAATTGTGAAATTGAACACTATTTGAGTTGTTCAATGCTTCATGAGATAGCTCTTGAGTTGAAATTACAATAGTTGCTCAAATTGTGATTGGAAAATTGTGAGAAAGAACTTGAAGTTGGAAATTCTATTGCATTTCGATTTTAATCCCGAAGTGCCTTGTGAATTGAGTTTCTTCTTGTTTGTGTGTCCTATTCGGTGTTGAGTTTCATTTATCCTTGTCCTTGAATTCATTTTCCTTGTTATTATTCTGTTTTGTGCTTAATTTAGTCTTGTCTATCCTTGAATCCTTTGTTTATGTGCCATACTTTCCATTCTTGTGGTAAGTTGCTTTGAAGATTGTCACAAAGTCATGCTCTTGGTTTTGTTTGCTTAGTTCGATAAAGAACTAAAGAAAGGAAATTAAGAGTGGTAAAAGGCAAGAGTGTGAGATCATTAGAGGATAAAAGCCATTAGTGTGCTAAACACAAGTGTGAGTGACATTGTTTGAGTGCAAACACATGAGGGAGTGTGTAAGGTTATCCTTGCTAACATTCTTTTAAGGTTTTAACACCATGGATAGAGAAAGAGAGGTGGGAAACCAATCATTCATGCTCCATCCTATGCAGGAACAATTTGAGCGTATAAATGTGCGGTTTGATGAGATGCAAGATAGAATGGGTCGGTATGAGGATGACTTACAAAGGAGACAGCCACCTATAGTTCTCAGAGTAAGGAAGGGAAATATAAGGGTTGCTGTGGAGGATAAATAAGAGAGTAGCCGAAACAACTCTGACGATCAAGACCGGTTTGCTAGACATGATAGAGGAGAAAGGAGAACAAGACATGCTCAAGTAGACTATGACTTAAGTGGCATAAAAATGATCTCATCTTTTTAAGGAAAGAATGACCCGGAAGCCTATTTATATTGAGAAGGTAGAACATATGTTTGATTGCCACCATTACTTCGAAGAGAAGAAAATGAAGATAGTAGCCGTTGAGTTTGTAGATTATGCCATCATTTGGTGGGACTAGCTGGTGTTGAATAGAAGAAGAAACCATGAGAGGCCAATTGACTCCTGGGATGAAATGAAAACCATCATGAAGAGCAGGTTCATTCCTAGCCATGATCACCGAGACCCTTATCAAAAATTGCAAAGTCTCACCTAAGGCTCTAGGAGTGTAGAGGACTACCACAAGGAAATGGATGTTGTTATGATTCGGGCCAATATAGAGGAGCACCGTGAGGCCACTATGGCTAGGTTCTTGCATGGCTTGAATAGAGAGATTGCTAATGTGGTGGAGTTGCAACATTATGTGGAGTTTGAGGACATTGTATACATGACTATGAAGGTAGAGAGGCAACTAAAGAGGAGGACTACCTTAAGGCACAATTTGGGTTCCTCTTTACGATGGAAACCAAATTGGCAAAGGGAAGACAAAGTCGCTACCAAGCCTAGGACAAAAACTTTCAAAGCTCACAAAGATGGAGGTACTCAAGCCAAGGATAAAACTAATGGCCAATCCTATAGAAATAGGGACATCAAATGCTTCAAGTATTTGGGAAGGGGACACATTGCTTCCTAATGTCCAAACAAGAGAGTAATGATCCTTATGGGAGATAGAGATATTAAAACCAAAGATGAATCCAAGGATGAGTCCATGTCACCCTTAGAAAAGGATGATGATGACATATAGCACCCCGTGGAGGAAGATTTTTTGGTGATTAGGCGAGCCCTCAATGCTCAGGTGAAGGGGGAAGAAGAGGTGCAATGTGACAACATCTTCCACACTAAGTGCCTTGTCAATGGGAATGTATGCAGCATAATCATTGATTGAGGTAGTTGTACACATGTTGCTACCACTACCTTAGTTGATAAGCTGAATTTACCTACTTTAAAGCATCCTAGACCTTATAAATTGTAATGGTTAGATGAATATGGAGAGGATAGGGTAACTAAACAGGTGTTGGTATCATTTGCTATTGGTAGATACAAGGATAAATCGGTTGGAATTTTTCGTTGGACTTTTTTTAAAAAATAAATTCCAACGGTAAAATTTCGTTGAAATTTCCATTGGAATTACTATTCCATTGGAATTTTGCAATTTCAACGGCCACTTTTCTAATGACTCCAATTCCGTTAGAATTTTCGTTGGAATTCAAAATTCCAACGGAAAAATTCTGTTGGAATCCAGGAATTTTCTTGTAGTGTTTTATCTACTTTATTGTGTTCAATCATCCAAAAGAATTTAAAAACTTGGGAAGAATGCTTGCCTCATGTAGAATTTGCTTATAATAGGACTGTCCATTCAGCTACTAACTTTTCTCCTTTTGAAGTTGTTTATGGGTTTAATCATTTGACTACCTTGGATNTGAAATTTCCATTGGAATTTTGCAATTTCAACGGCCACTTTTCTAATGACTCCAATTTCGTTAGAATTTTCGTTGGAATTCAAAATTCCAACGGAAAAATTCTGTCGGAATCCAGGAATTTTCTTGTAGTGTTTTATCTACTTTATTGTGTTCAATCATCCAAAAGAATTTAAAAACTTGGGAAGAATGCTTGCCTCATGTAGAATTTGCTTATAATAGGACTGTCCATTCAGCTACTAACTTTTCTCCTTTTGAAGTTGTTTATGGGTTTAATCATTTGACTACCTTGGATTTATCCCCTTGACCTATTAATGAGTGTGCTAGCTTGGATGGCAAGATGAAGGCTGAATATGTCCAAAAATTGCATGAGAAAGTGAGGCAACACATAGAAAAGAGGACCCATCAATATGTTGCCCAAGGCAACAAAGGGTAGAGTCTTCAAACTAGAAGATTGGGTGTGGGTACACATGAGGAAGGAAAGATTTCCAGCTCAAAGACACTCCAAATTGCTTCCAATAGGAGACAGTCATTTCCAAGTGGTGGCAAGGATAAATGACAATGCTTATAAGTTAGAGCTACCTAGTGAGTATAATGTAAGTGCTACTTTTAATGTAGCTGATCTTTCTCCTTTTGATGTAAGTAATGATTAGAGGATGAATCCTTCAAAGAGAGACGGAATGAAGAGAATCCTCAAGGCAATAACAAGAGCTCAAGCAAAGAAGATGCAAGCTACTTTGAGTGGACTCATTGAGTATTTGGGCTCAAATTACAAGGCAAGGAGCAAGGCATGAAGATTTGGGCCTTAATGGAAGCCAAGGGATCGTGTGCTTGATCCAAGCAGCTAAAAAAGAAGTTGCTGAAGAAGAGCCTGGCGCCTAGCTGCCCAAGCCACTAGAGAGCTGGCGCCTCAACGCTGCAGAGCAAGCGGCTAGGCGCCCTAGCTGCCAGAGGACCAGCACCTAGGTTCCTGGGCATTTTTCTCCAATATGAGGTTTTAGCTCTTGGGTCGGAGTTGCCTCCATATTTTGGCCATTTTGGGCCCGTTTTAATGTTTTCAACCTATGTCTATTTTATTTTTAGTTGTTGGATTTTTCTAGGTGTTTGAGCCTTTTTAGTAGGCTTAGGCCTTTTTGCCAAATTAGGATTTTCCAAATTAGTTGTTAGGTTTGCTTATGGATATTTTCTATTAAAGGGAGGCAGCCCCTTTTGTGTTAGCTAACTTTGATAGTATTATGAATGAAAGGAATTTCTTTCTAGGTTCTCTTGAGAACTTTGAAATTTATCAAGAATTTGTGATTCTTGTGGCTTTCTTCCTGGCTTATCACTCACCCCCTCATCCATGTCTTGAGTGTGGCACTTAGAATATTTCTATACCTCTGGTTCTCACTTATCTAAGTGATGGGTCAAGACCTTTGTTTGTGTTTTTCAGTTTATGAACTTGATTAGACGTTCTTGGGTAATTGAATCTCTCGTAACTATGTTGGGTCTCGAGGCAAGTCCGAGAGCTTCGAATCAAGATTTTAATTTGTTTATATTTGTTGCATCTGGTGCAGTGGGAATGTTCGCCGGAGAATTGGCTAAGCTAGCTCAAAGGTTTTGTAGGATAATTGGAAGCACTGCCTCCAATGAAGCAGCACTAGTCATTCACCAAAATCAAAAATCCACTTATCTTATGCTTTCAAATGGAGAACAAAATGTTGAGATTTAAAAACTGAAATCAAGATGAGCTTATATGTGTGGCCAAAATGCAAATGTTTAAGTTCGAACCCAGCACAATGGTCTGCATGGCAAGTGGTGCCATGTTAAAGAGTCAATAATTTCTCTGAATAAAAAATCTTTCCATTTATTCACACGAAATGAAAATTTTGCATAATACATGCAAGTAAAAATGTGTCTGCATGCTTGAAATATTACAAAATATGTACGAAATTAAACATCAAATATTTTTCAAAATAACAACATCTCTCTATTTATTATAAAGTAAATATACAAATTTGTCAATATTATAGCACATTTGAGACCCTTATCTACTATTTTTATTTTGGTTACATGATCGCATGGAGGTTCAATCCTCCAACATACTGCATTTATAATAATTTGCTATATAGAAACATTTTGACCTTAATAATAAATGTACGAGGTGCCATGTGCATACACCCATTGATTTGAACCCAAAAGTTAGGGCATTCGTCTCAATAATGCTATTTTATATAATAAAAAAAATTCTTAAATTCAGATGTTTCCAAATTATTTTCCGATATTCTTGTCCCATATCTTTTATTATTATGTTTTAAAAAAAAAGATTTCACACTAACCATGCCATATGAGAGTGAGAAGAGTGAATTTTGACTATTAGATCTTCTATAAATAAGTAGGATTAAAAAATTTAGTCATGTAATTTTCTTAAATGGTTTTATGATTGTCATGTAGCTTTCTTATCTATAGACGATCTAGTGATCATTATTTACTTCCCTAGTTTCTCACTATAAACCAATTCTCTCACCATATTGTGTGGAATAGGTTAGTCAAGTCAATAAAGTTTATGTAAAACAAAAATAGAAAAAGAATAGAAAGGGATTCAAAGGAAGTAAATGACCAAAACATTTACCTGTATAGAGTCAAAAAGATATGACGCTAGGCATTTTTGGTTGAAGATAATTTTGAAAATGGTTATTCTCCACAAAACCAAAGTACTCAGCAACCTTCCACTTTCTTTCCATGCAACTTTTCATAATTAAGTTGAGCAAATGCAAAACAAATTGAATACATTGCTAAGGTCCTTGAAATATATTAGTCTATATTAAAATATTACTTTATAACATTAGTGAAATCTATAAAATAATTATTTATTTTCTATCATCTTACTTTGTATTGTATGGCCTAATTCTTTTTCTCCATTATTAATAACAGGAGAAATTTTTGGGTGAACTATGTTCATAGCCATGAATTTTGCATAAATAAAGAGTACAAAATTAAATTATACTTTCTATTTATTTTGTATTATATAATGAGAGCAATAGTTGAATTTCAATTGTTCCTATTGGTTATGCGGAAAAGTTGAATGTTGGTTTGCCCCAAAATGAATCTCACTTTCACAAACTTGTTTATATACTTCTATATTGGATTTCTCTTGAGGCATAGAAGTAGCTTTTGGTGTTGACTGAAAATGTAATAGTTGTGGTAGAAGGAGAAACTTTTTCTGGAAGATTGGATGGATGAAGATATCTCCTAGTCTACTTAGGAAGTTTTTTTGTGTGTCGTGGTTCATAATTCACACTCAATTAGTGTTAACTAGAAATNTTTTTCTTGAGGCATAGAAGCAGCTTTTGGTGTTGACTGAAAATGTAATAGTTGTGGTAGAAGGAGAAACTTTTTCTGGAAGATTGGATGGATGAAGATATCTCCTAGTCTACTTAGGAAGTTTTTTTGTGTGTCGTGGTTCATAATTCACACTCAATTAGTGTTAACTAGAAATATGGAAGCTTTTGTGTTCACATGGTTGGTTCGTAATTCACATTCGATTAGTGGAAGCCCATATTTATTTTTGATTTGCACATCATTCATTAATAGAGTACATACCACAATTAATCTTAAACAAATTTTTCTTAGAGGTATTATAAAATCTAAAAGTTTTCATTAATTATATTGAAAGGGTGAGAAGAAGTACATTTGATATATATTATGACACAATTTGAATGGAGGGCAATAATACAATAGTGATATAATGAAAACAAATAATAAATATAACAATAGTAGAAGTAGTAATATAGGAAGATAAGAATAAGTCGAAATTAAGAAAAATGAAAGTTGGAGGCTAATAGCCACTGCTTATATCCCCAAGTGACATTATAAATACCAGCGTACCAAGAGCTGTATGTGCACAAGAACTACAATTAAAGCTTTTGGTTCCTGTCGTCGTGGCTGGTTCCTCCAGTACTGTTATCTTCGTTTTCCTTTGCTGTTTTACCTTGCTTACTTTTGACTTTTGCATTTGCGCAAGATCCACTAAGCTTCTATGCCTAGCAAGTGAGCAAGAAGCTCTTCTTAACTTCAACCAAAATCTTATGGATCATTCAAATAGGCTCCAATCTTGGACTGGCAATAATAGGGATTGTTGTACATGGGAAGGTGTTGTCTGCAACAACGTAACTGGCTCCTTGAGCTTCACCTTAAAAGTTCTCCTTCCAAGAGAATGGTATTTGGTGGACAGATAAATGCTTCTTTGCTTGATTTGAAGCACTTGAACCACCTAGACTTGAGCGGCAATGATTTTAGGGGTATGCAAATTCCCAGTTTTATGGGATCATTGAGAAGCTTAACATATCTTAACTGTTCTCGAGTAGGATTTAGTGGGAAAATTCCTCATCAACTTGGAAACCTTTCGAATTTGCTCTATCTTGACCTCAAAACTACTTACAGCACACCAATGTTCGTTGGCAAAATTCCTCATGAAATTGGGAACCTCACAAATTTGCTCCATCTTAACATCGGAAGTGATGAATTATTACTCTATGTAGAAAATCTTCAATGGTTGTCTAGTCTCTCCTCCCTGCAGAATCTTGATATGAGTTCTACAAACCTATCTGAAGCCTATGATTGGCTTTGGGTTACACACAAACTTCCAGCTTTGAAGGAATTACACCGGTATGGTTGTCCAATTCATTACCACAATCAACCATCCAGCATTAACTTCTTATATCTTGTCATCCTTGATCTATCCCAAACTAATTACTTCCAAGATTCTTTTATCCCAAAGTGGATATTTGGACTCAAAGAATTGATTTCTCTTCAATTAGTTAGCAATCACTTCCAAGATCCAATTCCATATGGTATTCAATGTTGGCCAAGGTGTGGCAGCAATTGTCCCATGGTGGAGGCCCAAGTGTGGGTTGAGTCACAGTCGAAACATGGCGCTTGGGCTGGTATGGTGAAATAGAAAAAGTTGCGCCCTGACTAATAGCTATAGCCTTTGGCCTAGTGGTAAGCGCTCAATCCAACAATTGGTATTAGAGCCAAGGTCATGTGTTCGATTCCTAGTAGGTGCAATTGCTGAGGGGGAGATTGTTAGCCAAGGTGTGGCAGCAATTGTCCCGTGGCGGAGGCCCAAGTGTGGGTCGAGTCACAGTCGAAACATGGCGCTTAGGCTCGTATGGTTAAGTAGAAAAAGTTGCACCTTGACTAATAGTTATAGCCTTTGGCCTAGTGGTAAACAGTAAATAAGAAGAAGAATTTTTGGTAGACTTAAAATAGGATCTATTTTTCATACTTCTTATTTCTCATTCTGGGCTGACTTTTTAATCATTTCTCTTATGGGCCTTAATTCTGTTGTGTTGCCTCAGCCTTTAGCAAAACACACGTTTCACTTCCTAGCAGTTGCTCTCCTAATCAAAATGCCCCGTTTTGCTTTTGTTCCTTAAGCAAAACTCTCGTTTCACTTCCTAGTGGTTGATCTTTGGATCAAAATGCCCCGTTTTGGTTTTGTTCCTTCCCCATGTACTTCTTCTTCTTGCCTTCGAATTTTACCCTATTTCCCTCATTTCTCTACTCTACAAACCACTCTCTCCACGTTCTTCTCTATCTCTGCCTTCGTGGTGCCACAAATTTATGCTCCACTGCATTTTGTGCTGCAACTACTCTCTATTTAAGGCTATGGACAGACGTAGAGTCAGCCAATGACTGATGGCGAAATCTAAAGGCAAGGCCAGTGCTAGAAGCTCTCATGGACATCCAATTGTTGTTTCAGACTCCTCCTCTTCATCTGAAGAAACTCTAGAAATGGTCACCATGCTAGAAACCTTGGCAAAGAAAAAGGCAAATGTAAAATGCCATCTCCTTCCTTTCTGCCTTTATTTTCTAAGTTTCCTTCTACCCCCATTCATGAACTCATCTCTAAAAAGCTAGTCCCTTTATTACTTGTCGAAGCACCACCTACCTTCAACCCTTCTTCACCATCTCATTCACCTCCATTATCCTTAATTCCTAAGTCCCTTTTACCTTCACCCGCCAAACCCTCATCTGAAAATTCCTCATCTTCATCCTCTAAGTCTAACCCTCAAAAGGGCTTAAACCTACTTCTTCATCTCCTGCTACCACCTCTGAGTATCACTCGTTCTCCCATTCTGAACCAGGCAATAAGCCTTAGTCACCCTCTTTTTCAACCCTTTCTATTGAACCAGAACTAGTCTTTGTTCCTGAAGCTGACAATGTCTCAGCCCCCTTTAGTTCTAAACCTCAAGAAACACCTTCTAACCCTTCTAGTTCTGGCAAGCAATTCAAGATGAAAGCCAGAAAGATTGCCTTCTCAAAGATTTCCTGCTTCTCTATTTGAGAATGCAGTGATTGAGGTGAGATGTAACTCTCTCTATGCTCATAGGCCTATTGCTCCTGGATGTGTCATTTCGTGGGAATCAAGTTCTTCTGCTACAAAGGCCATATAAGACATTTTTACCTATATGGGATGGTCAACTATGCTAAAATTGAATACTCCAATATTCCCTAAGGTAATTAGATTGTTTTATGCTCATCTTTAGTCTATGCAAGGAGCTGAATCTGGTTTAATTTACTTGAAAACATATGTAGCAAGGGTAGAGATTGTGCTAACTGAAAGAATGTTAGTAGGACTGTTTAAATTGCCTGTGAAGCGAGCTTCCCATTTTGTTCAGAAGGTCTGACCCTCTAACCTCCTCTCTTACAATGACACAATGACATCTCTCTGTGATTTTCCAAAGATGAGAGGTCAAGGCAAACCAACCTCTATATACTGTTTTGATTCATTTAATAAAACTTTGGCTAGAAATGTTACAACTCATTTCTTGCCGAGAGCTAGAAGTCACACAGACTTTTCCACTCCTGATCTTTATGTTTTATAGCATTTAAATCATTAGTTACCATTGAATCTGCCAAGGTTAATTCTAAGTACAATGGCATCCTCGGTCAAGGCAACTAGAACACAGACTAGTTTTCCTTATGGAATGTTGATAGTGAAGATCTACCAGTTCTTTAAGGTGGATTTCTCTCAGTTTACTGAAGAGACAATTCCTCCTAAGCTAGTACTTAGACGTCTTATGCCTGAATCCAGATCAAAGGATCCTCTTGCCAATTCCAAATCTGCTAAGACCAAGAGGACTGCTACATCTCCTACCTTTTCATCAAAACCTATCAAGAAGGCCTTAGCCTCAGCCAAACCAATTCCCCTACTCAGAAAGTGGACCATGTAGAATGAATAGCTTTGGTTAAGCCTGAAGAACTAGCCAACCAGATTGGGAGGCGGCTAAACTATTTACAGTCCTTAACTTTTAAGTGTTCTACACGTTTGGCTGTGGTGGAGAAACAATTGGCGCATACAAAGGCAGAGCAGGCAACTTTAAAATCTTCCCATCCATCTTCTTCATAGACTTTAATTTCTTGTTATGATTTCAGTCCAATATGTAGAACTTTTGATCTTAATCAACTTCAAATGGCATATCTTTGTTGTATATCATGCATAATTGCATTGCTCCTATTTTTTCTAATCTCTGGATTTTACTAATATTGGCTTTATTATTGGTAATTATCAATTATCTGCAATGTTTGTTTGGTTTCTGATTTTTATTCTGTTTTGTGAATGTTTGATTCTTCTCCCTTGTCTCTTTGATCATGACAAAGGGGGAGAAAATCTGAGATAGTCTAATTGAACTATTATTGTTGTTCATTACTGTTTTATTTGTTGTCTATCTCAGCTGTTGAAAATCTCCCATTTTCTTAAAACTTCTTTTTGAAAACTGTTTTAAGAACTAGTCTGAGAACTAGTTCTAAGGTATGCTCATTTTCAGGGGGAGATTTTCCTTAATCATTTGTCATCATCGAAAAGGGGGAGATTATAAGTTCCATAATCCTCTATCCTGCTTTTGATGATAACAAATGATTATATATCTTCTAATTTGTGTTTTTGTTTAAGTATTCTTCTAAGTACAGGTTATAAAAGAAAGCTAAAAACTAATTCTGCAGGTTTGTAAGAACTAGTTCTTAAACCAGTTCTTCTCTTTTGGATGTTGCTATGCTTGTAAGGTCTTCAAATCTCAAAGTGTTTGTCAGAAGGTCACTTCACATGTGATATAACCATTTCCTTATGAAGAGTTGGTGGAGATCCAACTTTCAAAGGAAGTTAGTAAAAAGTAACTTCTTTGACACTACAAGAAAAGGGAAATAGTTAGTGGACTTGGATTGAATCCTGGCTTGACATCTATCCTATTATCAAGGGTGAAGATTGATCTTCATGTGCTGCCCTCTTCCTTGATATTGAGCTTTCCCTTGCTTTTTGAAGGCAACACTGAGGAGAAGCAGAAAGAAGAAAATACTAAGCAAGAGCTAGGGTGCGATAGCAGCCCTTTCTTCTTCAATTTTGTACTAAGAGATTCTTCTTCCTTATGTTCAAAATTGTGTAAAATCTGCTCTAGAGAGAGAGAGAGAGTACTTTAATGGAGCTCAATTCCTTTTTGAGTGTTAAGAACTCAGGATTTCAGTAAGAAATCTATGAGGGACTTCTAGTTGTGATACTAGAAGAAGAAAGTTCTTGGAGAGCTTTAGTGTGAGAAACTATGGTTGTAAAAGCTTGGAGAAGCTTGGACAAATTAAACTCAATCTAGTGGAACCCCAAAGCTTTGGGAAATAGGATGTAGGCCTTAGTGTTGAACCACTATAAATCTGTGACTAAGATCTTCTTAACTCTTCTTTTTATCTCTTTACTGCTTATGCTTTACAGAATGTCATTGATGTTTTGAGTTAAATCTGTTGAACTTTCTGGATTGATTCATGTGTTATCTCTATGAAATGAATCTAAGCTTTTCAATGTATCTATTCAGTTCTAGAACTAGTTCTTAAGTTGTAGAATTAGTTATTGTAGGGTCTGTTTGGGAGTTTTTTTTGGAGGGGAGAGGATAGGAGAAGAGAGGAGAGGGAGGGAAAGGAAGGGAAGGGAAGAGAAAGAGAAGGATTTCCTTTCCCTTTGTTTGGATGATTAAAATGAGTAAAAGGAAAGGAAAAATCTTATTACAAAGTATTTTTACTAGTTTACCCTTTATTATTAAAATAGACATATTTAATATAAAATTAAATAATATAATATACTTATTTATTTTTTTTCTCTAAACTAATCAATTAATAAAACTAGAAAATAAATTAAATATTTTTCTAAAAAAATTAAATTAATCAACAAATCAAAATTAAAATGCATTTGCCGTATTTTTGGCTTTCTATCCATTATTTTTTTTAAAAAAATATTACCAATAGATGTCTATAATCTTTATCTCATTATTAAACTTAATCAGACGTCAGAGTTCATACTCAATTTAATTTTAATAATATCGTATAGATATGGTTTATGATCACCAAATAATATTGTTTTATTTCAAACTTAACAAGCTCAAGCTGAACAAGTAAAGATGCTTTAGTTCTCCCAGACCCTTTCACATCTCTAGCTATATATAAGACCAAGAACTCTATTGGCTTCTCAACAACGAGGGATTAAAAAATAAAATTAAAAATTCTCTTCATACACCCAAAAAATTTTGGCCACCAATAGCACATTTGTCTTATCTGCCTTTGTTAAAATTGAACAGGACTTGAGAATGAAAAATGGAAATGCTATGAAATGAAATTTTCATTTTCAAAAGAATATGTGAGAACAACTTGATATGATGTTAAAAAATTCATCATAATTTTTCCAATTTTCTTTCTCCTCTGTTATTAAACAATAAGACTAAAATCATCAAAGATAAAAGCCTCGTGGACTTACAAGCTTGTACAGTTCAAATAAAAGATCTAACAAACAGATAATAGAGTAAAGTTCATAATATCACACTAACTACTCATTGCATGTCCAATCAGCTTAAGTAAGCTTGTAGTCACCTGCATGAAGAACATCACAAACTCAGAATTAGACCAACACCTCCCCTCCATGAAAGAACAGAACAAGGAAAGGAAAGGTTTTTATTCCTTCTCATCAGCAATAGTCTCAATATATAAGCCTCCTATATGTGCAGAGATTTTCTATTTTAGATAGATGCCTACTAAAATAAAGATTATGCCTTACTATAAGAAAGCTGATTGTTTTTTCCACGCAATTGAATAATAGACCACAACATTTTGGGGGAAATGTTTTCTAACTCATGATCTATTTTAAGGGTGCTTCTTCATTGCCACAAGTGGCACAAATACCACAACTGACAAAATAGTAGCTAGCCAATGAAAGGAGGACAAGGTGGAGGTGAATTAGTGGGGTAAGCTGGTTTTGTTGAAATTTAGATTTAGCCCAAAATTTTAAATATTTAAAAATTGGCCCAAATAAATGACAAAAACTCAAGAACTCTAATATTCCATTTCAATTTCTCTAACAAATCTATTGAGGAGATCATATTGGGTATCGGACATCAACTAGAAGACAATCTTTTGCAATTTGATTTGGCTTCTTCAAGGCTTGGGTTCAGCTCCTGCGTATTGGGTAGACAAACATGTTGTGCAAACTTCAATTTCACATCTATTGCTTAGAGAACACTATTTTCTGTATTTGTCTTTGTTTCTTCCCTTGAGAAAATTTTCAAGCATGAGCCGCACCTGTCCAAAGTACTTGAAGGCGCACAGAGTTCATGAGCTTCAGTATTTAACATGGAAAAAGGAAGGTTTTTAGGGTTGGTGGTGCAAGTAGAAGAAAGAAGACAAATGTGAAAGTTATAGTAGTGGGTTTGAAAGGAAGTAGAAGATGATTTTTTTTTTGTAGACTTTTTTGGGGTTTGATTTTGAAAATTTTGACTTGAATACTTAGATAAAAAAAATTAAAATACATAGGTCAATTATATTGTTCTCAATAAGAATTGTTTTTTATCATATTAATGGAATTAGTAACAAGAAAAACAAATTCATTTTAAAAAAAAAAAATAAGTGATATTCCTTGTAGTAAAGTGAAGAAGAACAAGATGGAGAGGAGGGCTAGCAAAATTTTTCTTTTAAAGAAAATAGAAGACAATGTACTAATTTGTTTCAACTTTTTGTATTTAAGTGATCCAAAAGAAAATTTCTCTATTCAACTAACTTGTTTTATAAATGGTTTGGTAATAATTGTTATCCTTTTCAATAGTTATTATGTTCTGTTTTTTAAAATATTTTTTTACAACCAAAACATAAATATCCTAAACCCTAATTCTATGACAATTAAGGTTATACGATTTGAAATTATTTACTTTAGTCGTCAAATATAGGAATGAGTTAAGATTATACTTTAGTAGTCATATATAGCTATTTGTGTTATGAGATTAATTTATGAGTGAGTTGAGATTAATTTAATGGTCATAAGTTGTTTGATGTTCTTGAATAATCAATTGAGCTTACTTTAGGACTCACTTTTTCTCTTGTGGACTAATTAGTTAAGATCACTTGCATTGCACATTTGAATCCTTTTTTACTTTAGTCAAATGAGACACATGAGTTCTATACACATGCTGATTTTAATTTAGAACATGCAAGTAGACAATTTGATCACCTTAATGAGCACTTAAGTATATTTTATCTCTAAATTTTGTCATTTTAGATGGTGATAATTGATCAAGGTCACTATTATGGTATAACTTCCAAATTATTAAATTAGTTTTCTTGCAAATAATACCTAATATGCCTATGAAAGTATTTATTCCGATAGAAATCATTGTCAACATTTGAAGATAAGAAAATTTCTTTAACGAGAGATTTATAACGGAACCATGTATTCAACAAAATATCAAACAATCAAGTTAAGTGATTTGGTCTAAAAACTATAGAAGAAGAATAAAACCAAGATAAGCAAAATTCATAAACAACTATAGCCACAATGTGAAATTAGCTAGAGAGTAAAGGAGTAAGAAGCAAAACTTCAACTTGCAAAACCAAAGCGGATAATTGTTTATATTCCAATAACGCTTCTGATAGGATGCAAAATTTTAGAACCATTTCTTACCACAGTACTCGAGTAAAAAGACAATGATAACGCCAAAACAAATAAAAGAATGCAATATTTTCAAATCTGAAAATGCTGTATGCTTTGGACTTATTTACCATATGCCACAATTTGTAAATAAATAAAAAGAAATGAATTACAGTAGGGGAACATAAGTAGCAGGGCAGATAACATGACCAAGGTAGTGCATTCATGAATGTATAATCAAATGAAAACGTAGAGCATTTTCGATTTTCCATAGATTAACAAACTCAAAAGTTTCTCTTTAACATTTAGTATGGTTTAGAAATTACACAAGAGAAAGATATGAAATACATCAGAACCATTCTATACAAAGTTTGAGTGCATCAGAAAGATTAAGCAGACTATGATATTAAGAAACCAAACTAAGACGCATACTCCCTTGCTGTCCATCTCTCCTGGTATCTCCCAAATGAATACGCTATTGAAGGCATCTCAGTTAAATGAAAAGGGTCTGGTTCAATGCCATAATCTGTGAGTGGTCTATGCTCCAAAATATCATCATGACTTTTCACAAATTCAGGTATCTCAACCTCTCATTTCTTTATATCTTCCCAAAGGTATTGAAGGCGGCTTACATACTTGATTTTCCAATGTAATCTAAAAGAGAGAGATATGGAAACAGAATTATGGAAAAGAAAATGAAAAAAACAGGAAACATTTAATATAGAGTTACAAGATACCATAAATCACTGGCATAATAAGAGAGCAATTCATTAATGAAAATTGTAGCTGCTGCAATATGATTTCACATGTATATAACTTTCTAAATAGTAACACCACTTCATTAGATAGCTTATCGTAGGTTGTCAAAAATGGTCCTACATCAATTTTTTGCTTTCACATCATACCAACCTAAGACAGAAACTAAAACAAATCAAACCCAATGAAAATAATTTTCAAGAAAAAGAACAATTAACCAATTGAGAAATAAAGTCTCAGATTATACATTAATAGAAGTTTAGGGACAAAGCAAGAACCAAAATCCTTATACTAAGGCCAAGTTCAAAATAACAAGTACTGCAGCACTTACTCCTAACAACATCCATTTGGAAATCTCTTGGGAATAAAGGCTTTGCTCAGACTTTAATTCCATTTCCGAAGGAAACCATATGCAATACCATACTTTACCATAAAGAGGCTTGGCCCCAGCTCTAACTTAATTACATAACAAAGCAAAAGCCATTCTTAATCATAGGAAAAAATTAATATCCTGCCAAACTTACTCAGAAGTTGGAAGGTAAAGTAATCACAATAAAGAAATAAACTCATTTTTATAAGTTTGATGTGAAATACTTCTAAATAAACCATAAATCCAATGCAACTAGAAGTCTGGTATACAATTATTTTTCAACTACTTCTTTTGACCAAACTAAATACACTGGAAACAAGGTAACAGATATAGACAATAATGAAAAGGAAAAAATAAACTCTAATATCTTACGTTAGACTGTGGTCCATAAGCAGCAACCAGAAAACTACCAAAATATGGTTCAGCCAGATGGAATGGAAAAAATTTGCAAAAGGTTCTAACACGTTAAGTGCTGTTCTGGAAGTTGCTGTGAACTCTGAAATTGAAAAGTTCTTATAATGGAAAGGAATTGAATATTATGGCTCTGTAAGAACAAATAGCTTGCTCAAATATAGAAACAGAGAGAGCCAAAAATGGCAGTTCTGAATTCACCAGAAAAAAACCAAAAAGTGGAAAACAAGTAATGCTTAATTGTCGAGAAAATCTGTGGCATAGATGCTAGAAATTCAAAAATCGATATAGAATTTTCAAGCAGGAATTGTCTCCGAGCTTTGTTGCTCAAATATGAATGGCGTAAAATGCAGATGCAGTTCATCGAGAGCGGTAAATGTGTCCAAAATCAATCGAATAATAGTGAACAAAAAAAAAAACTAGAATACGAAGATGAATCCTAAGTGAGGAGTGGAAGCAAGAGTGAAATGAAATTTTCAGGCGAGCTCAAAAGCAGAGAAGTACACCACACCAGAGAAATTAATTAAGGATGATATACTTTTACCCCACAAGTGCTGCTGATTGCTGAAGATGCTCGAAGAAGACTATCAATCTGAAAATGGAAGAGAAGGATCAGTTCAGTATCAAGCGGAAAATGGTACCGAAAGGAGAATAATCAATGGCAATAGTGAAGAAACCAGCATCACCGTTCAGAGAATGGGAGGGTCAGAGAACGAGAGAACTCGAGGAGAGAAAGGGGAGGATTTCAATTTCTGATTTCTTTGATTAGTTTATGGACAAATATGTAATTATCTTATCTATTTAAGGCCAATATATAATTAACATAAAAACCAACTCTACCATTTCTATGTTACCGTGCACTATGCAGACAGCCAATGAGTCTTTGCCATGTACACCATGTGTACATGTCAGGTGGGATACTTGTGGCAAATAAGTCGGATCCCTATTTTAAAGCTGATTGTTTTGACACTTTCTCTATTACTTTAGCCAAGAAGGTTCATAGAGCTCAAATTGGGATCCTTTTGCAAATCAATGAGTAGCATGCAGATACCAACTAGAACTTCAATGTTGTAAGTCCTAATGAAGGATTTGACATGGACTTCTAATAACTTACAGTGGTAAGACACAAATAAGCCTGCTTCACATAATTTTAAATCCTAGAACAGCCAAACCAGGTCACATAATTTTAAATTCAACATATCCAGGTCACTCATATGCACCACATTTTCTTCCACATAAACTACACATCCCCTATATGCAAGCAAAAAGTATGAAGCACATAATATAAGAGCTGATACTTCAACTCCCCCTCAACTAAATGCTATCTTCTAGTAGTTTCAAAGTGCATTTTTTATTGAGTATGTTCATTAAATGCTAGCATACTTAAGCAATTGAAGAACAATTTGGTCATGGCTAACAAAAGAACCATTAAGATACAAGTATGAATTATTACCTTGCTGTAACAAGGGGACCAAATACCATTTTTCAGTAAGGAAGGAATGCATGCAAGGAACTGACCAAAAGCAACTCCAAAGGGATTGTTTACAGAATATTGGCTTTAAAATCCTGATGAATGGCTACAAACCATGATACTGATTTGATATGCCACGTCTCAAAGCAAAATGCATAGACATTAACTTTGAAGAGGAAAAGAAAACTAAAGATGATAANGAAGAACAATTTGGTCATGGCTAACAAAAGAACCATTAAGATACAAGTATGAATTATTACCTTGCTGTAACAGGGGGACCAAATAACATTTTTCAGTAAGGAAGGAATGCATGCAAGGAACTGACCAAAAGCAACTCCAAAGGGATTGTTTACAGAATATTGGCTTTAGAATCCTGATGAATGGCTACAAACCATGATACTGATTTGATATGCCACGTCTCAAAGCAAAATGCATAGACATTAACTTTGAAGAGGAAAAGAAAACTAAAGATGATAACAACTAATAAATAAAATTAGCCCTGACACTTCTTAATCAAATACTTCAGAAATTAGTCCTATATATCATCCAATTTAGAGAGTTTAACAAAAATGATAACAACCAATAAATAAAAACTAAAAGAAAAAAAAAACTGCTGTCTTCAAATTATCTTGTTAATTCCAAATATAGTTTCTTCAGCAAACACATTTCAGTACTTAACATGCACATTTAGTTTCCTGAATAGAAGATTCCAAGGAAACAAGTTCACAAAAGCTAAAAAGCTTGTTGGGGGATTAAAACAGGAAAAGTATAACATGGCCAGTACATTATATAAATTCCCCAAGTAATTCTGAAGAGAAAAAAATTCTTGCGAGTATTTGAAAATGACTCATTATCTCTGCATTAATTCACCTATTAACATAATACCCTCTTCTATAAAAGCTCCATGCTTTTTTCTCTTTAAATACTTTTCAGTTTTCAGTATATTGGGAGACAGCAATACACCAATAAGGATCAGTTTATGCATTTGTAGGAAACAAATTGAATAACAAGTCATATATGAACTTGGGTTTTAGCCCACTTGCTCTATAAAGTCAGTGATAAACCTCTTAATACTGACAAAAATGTTGCCTAACTTGAGTGCTAGATTTCTTTTTGTGCATGCTTGTGTCAAAGATTCTCATCACTTTTCACTCTTATTCCTAACTCCACTAATGGGACAATCTACATCAAAATGTAATGTCCAGTAGTTAGTACACAGTCACGCAAATTCATATAGAATTGACCAAAAAACTCAGTCACGCAAAAAATGCATTTGAGATTCATGTGATAAAATTAGAACACAGCCTTTTCAGAATAAAGCCAACCAACAGTTAGAAGACCACTTCCTTTCGAAAAGAAAACTTTACTTAGCATGACAGGGCAACGCAGTTGTCAGGCTAAAATAGAAACCATTTGTGGATGGAAGGGGGCTCCACTTTCCGACATATTCAGCTAAGTTTCATGAAAAACTTGAACTACAATCAAATCTAGCAAATTACAGTAGAGCATGCAGACACCATTGCAACAAGAATAAACCATATTTCTAAAAAATAAAAAAGGGAAAAATCCTTTGCATTGAGAGCTGCAATAACTGAACTGAGAACTAAACTAGCTTGAAAACAAAATGATGACAATTAACATAACTTAAGACCCTCTCACTGACAAGGCCTAAATAAAAATACTAGATCATGTTGCCAATATTACACATCTTATGCTCACAAACCTTCATGGAGGCAAAATTGAAATAGAATTCCTGTATCAAATTCAACACTATTCTACACGAACAGGGGAACTTAAGAGATTACATGATACACTACAAATAAGAAACAGAAAAGACTGTAGTAAATCATTTTTTTCATAATTTTCATACCACACTGCAACAAGAGTAAACCATTGCAACAAGAAATTCTATTGTTTAGTAGAACTACATCTCTATGTCATAATAAAATTAACAACCAAATAAAACCAAATAAACCTAGGATTACTGTCAAATTACCAATACGTGCTAGGAATTCTCTAAACTAATCAAAGGGTTAGGTGCGTGAAAGGGAAACCCACAACTTTGTGAATCCCATACATGGTTGAAGAGGAGTTAGAATCTACTCAGAGACATCCCGATTTCATCTTCTAAATGGAAGAGGGTTTGCGGGTAGAAGAAATATTACCTGGAAGTGGACTGCAAAGGCAATGGGTGATGGTGACGGCAACCGGTGATGGTGATCGTGACGGCGATCGACGGCGTCGATGTTGGGTTTGTTTCTAGAGAGAGGCGCAGCCGAGAGAGAGGGGGAGAGGAGAGGAATGTGTCGGGGATTTGTGGGATATGGGTAAGGAATTTTAAAAAACTAAAGGGGTATAATAGTCATTGTCAGAGGTTTCCTCTCCACACCCTCCAATTTGGAGGAACACAGAAATTGAGCAAAAAAGAACTCCAAGGGTTACAATTAATCCTCTTGTTTCCTTTCATTTTTCAAGTAAAATCTCTCAAATAAAGGAGATGAGAGCTTTATTCCTCTCCTCTCCTCTCCTCTCCCCTCTAAAAAAACTCTCAAAAAACCCGTAGTATTTAGAACTTGGTTTAAATTTTGTGTTTAGTTCATCTAAAGTGAGATTTTCGAGAAACTCCTATTCATCCCCTATAGGAGTATTTCCTGTAACATTCAATTAGTATTAGAGCCAACATAGATATATTTTATCTGCATAGTGACTCATTAAGGAACAAAAAATTTGATTTACCCAGCGAGTATAGCATAGGTAAAATGGTTTATTGATATTGGATTTGATAAATAACAATGCAATGAATTATTTCAAAACCGAACCCAATTGAATTGGTTCTCATCATAACAAAATTCATTTGATTAAGACATGTACCCACCAATTCAATATATATCCAAGATATTGCATCGAATCATTGATAAATGGATTCAATTTGTCCCTCAACCAAATTCTTATTAAAAAACAATTTTCAATAACTTGTTGATCCCTATCTCTCTTCCCAAATTTACAGATTGATTATTTTAAATTCCTTTGAATTTCCTGGCTCAGTGTGAGATAGAAATATGCCCACCAAAGTCATGTGTTCGATTCCTAGTAGGTGCAATTGCTAAGGGAGAGATTATTGGTCAAGGTGTGGCAATAATTGTCTTGTGGCGGAGGCCCAAGTATGGGTCGAGTCACAGTCGAAAAATGGCACTTGGGCTGGTATGGTTAAGTAGAAAAAGTTGCGCTGTAACTAATAGCTATAGCCTTTGGTCTAGTGATAAGCGCTTAATCTGACATTCAAAACCTAACTGTGCTTGAAACTCTTGACTTATCTGAAAATTTGTTCATATTTTCTTTCCCCAGTTGGTTATGAAGTCTTAGTTGTCTCGAGTACCTTAACCTTCACCCCAATTGGTTGGGAGGAAAGACAAAATGTGGCAAAGTGGTGAGTCAGGTACATAGCTAATCTTGTCCCTCGCTGCTCCATAGAGATGATTCTCACTTTTTTCGAACTAATGGGGCCATTGCTTAGGAAATATCCTAGGGTTTTACCTTCTATTATTATGGGCAAATTTACAATAATAATGCTATTTAAAAAAAAAATTACAGTATTAGGTTAGTTTTAAAAATATTTACTAAAATGGATCTTCTTTTTTTTAAAAAAAATTATTCCAAATATGCCTTTCCCAAGTCAACCTTTCTCTCTTCCGAAGCCTTTCCCTCTCACCCCTTCACCTCTTCATTTTCCCTCTCACCCCTTCACCTCTCTCCGCCTTCACTCTCCCATTCCCTCCACCAAAATTGTTCCAAGGGCAGGACCCCCCAGAAGAAAAAGAATTGAACTTTATGTAAAGAACATGAATTTAAACGGAAAAAAAAAACTCCAATCTGAAAAATACAAAAAAAAATCTTAAAAAATAATTAAAAAAAAAAACCCTGCCCCTTATATCTCTTCTACCCAATCTATACAGAAAGAATCTCTGGACAAGAAATGCAACAAAGATAATAAATCATGGGAATATCCCACCAAGATCGAAGAAGAAAAGCTACATGGTTGATCCCTTGCTCTGTTTTGATGGTGTTGTGGCTTGTAGAGATCATAAGGCTCCCAAAGATGATCCAATGGGCAAGGTTGCTTGGCATCAAGTCTCACCCATGGCTTCCCTTTACCACTCCAATGCAAGAGACTCACAGGGCCAGGGTGCAGACAACTCATACACCCAACCCATGCTAGTTCTACCTGTGATCAATGGCTTCCATGTACCCAGCAAAGACAAGCAAGAAAGGTGGGAGAGAACCCAACTCGTAAATCCTCTTCTTCCTCTGCAACTCCATCCAATGGGAGAGGGAAATGGAAGAGAAACGGTCAGAGAGGAGTGAAGGGGTGAGAGGGAACGCTTGAGGAAGAGGCGTTGACTCACATTGGGAAGTGAAAAACGCGTATGCGTTTTCAATAGAAAACGCCGAACTAAATAACGCATAAACGAATCTGCATTTTATATAAGAAAACACAACACCATTTTTGCATTTTTTATCTTCATTTCAGTGTTTTATGATAAAAACGCATTACGCGGGGTGAAAAAAAAAATAGACCCATTTTCATAAATAGTTTAAAAAAAGACCTAAACTCGTAATTATTTTATTAAAAGACATTAATTTGGTAAATTTGCCATTATTATGGATTATTGTTTTTTTTTTTATATATATAACTATGGATTGTATTGTTGTAAGTATGTTAGGAGCGGCCAATCTATATAAAATATCTTTAAAGTAGCCCAAAATCATCGGCATAATAAATAATAAATAATAATAATAATAATTATTATTATTATTATTTTGTGCATTATTTTAATTCTAGGTTGCACCGAAACGTGAGTTTTGGGGCCGTACCCGTTTTGAGTACTTTTCCGAAACTCGTTCCCATTGCCGAAATGCCGACTTTTCCTTCTTCTTTTTTTTTTTTTTTTCATTTTGAAATTCACTGCCATTGATTGATGATCTCGAATTTGTATTTGGTTTCATCCATGACTTCGTGTTTTGCCAAGCTCTGTTGCTGGTTGTTGTTTTATGGGAGAAAATTTCTTCTGGGACGCAGCTTCTTCATCAGGGAAGCAAAAAACAAAGGAGGGAGGGAGGGAGGGAAGGAGGGGGGTGGGGGTGTGAGGGCAGGGGCAGGGGCTAGGGCTGAGAGGGAGGGAAGGAGGGGTGTGGGAGGTTGCAGGGGCAGGGCTGAGAGAGAGAAAGAGAGAGAGAGAGAGAGAGGGGAGGGGCAAATCGGTTATGTTTTTTTTCAAAAATTGTTTTAGTTTTGATTTAATTTTTTATTTTTAAATAGAGTATGTGTGAATTTATATATTATATATATGACATGGCGTACCCACGACGTACCCCTATTTTTTGAAAAATATCGTACCGGCATTTTGTACCCGTACCCGTACCGGTGCAACATAGTTTTAATTTAATTGTTTGTATTATCTTTGAAACAGAAAAACACTTTTCTATTGGGTCATTAGATTAGTGATTTTGTTTTTAAATAAGCAATTGACACATATCCCNAAGTTGAGGTCTCATGTCTTAATCCTCATTTCCTTATATTCTTAATTACAAAATCTAACTCTATTTATCTAACAAAAAAAAAATCAAAACATAAATTATATATGTAAAAATTGAGCTTGAAATAAAAAAGTTTAAGTGAGACCTTTTAAATTCTTATTTCACCAATTGTGAAATTGATGACTTATTAATTTTTTTAGGTTACTTGTGTTTCCCATAGTTTCCATCCCCAGTTTGTTTTGGTCTTCTGATTTACTTTAATCTTTCTCACAACAAAATCTATGGATATCTTTCCATATCATTAGAGAATTTAATGACCATCCAATATGTTGATTTAAGCTAGAACCACTTGACTGGCCCGTTGCCTTTATTTGTTTCCTTAAGTGGCTGACATTATATTTGAATCAATTTCTTATTAAGATTCAAAATTTCTTTTCCTCGAAGATAGTTGAACTTTATTTATCAACAATGAAATGAACTGATACACCAAAGAGGGGACAACAGCCAAAAGAAAGGAAATAACCCAACTATAATAGCCAAGAAGAAGCAGGTAAATAAGCAAAATTAAATCTCAACTACCAAGCTTCGGATTGCATTCCACATACTCCCTCCAATGACACAGTTAGCAATAGCAAGAGGATCTGGTACTATATTCTCAGACCCTTGTGTTCCTACTCTTCCAAATATGCCTAATATGAAACCAATTACCAGCTCCATAGCATTCTTGGGCGCCTGATCTGTTGAAATAGCTTGTTTAATATTCTGCCACGTGATGAACGAGAATTTCCCTGCCAGGTGAGGTGACTGCTCAAATTGAAGTTCTAAATATAAGCAATCATATGAAAAACTCTAGTTACATTAGTCGCATACCACCACTGTCGCTGATAAGATCTTTTTTTTTTACAGTCGTTTGATTTGAATTAATTGAGAATCAGGGCTTATCTTGTTAGATGCTGGATTTTCAAAATTTTCTTATTTACAACACCTTTACACTAATTTTATTATAACATTTAGCCCACAATAAAACTGGGGTTAGTTCTTGTTGAGAAAGTTACTGTCTTGTAATATTGTTATAAGTAGGAGCAGTGTTAATGTGCATTTGTGCAATAATAATACGGTATCGTCACTCCCCAATATAATGGCGAGAGCAGTGATAGGAACATAAAAGCCATTTTACATATATGCTCAGCTCCACTAATAATACAAAAACAAAATATATTTCTTTACATTATGCTACATAATACTTATACATGATCATCTTTCATTAACCAAAAATCGAACGCAACACAGACGGTACACTGGTGAGAGTTCTTTCACCTTGTTTGCTCTGAAAAATATTCAACAAAGTGGAACCTGCAACTTTCCATGCAAAGTGACAGTACTTCATCTTACCCTGGGACTTGGCAAAGTCATAAACAATATTATAAATAGCTATAGCCTCATTGCATAGATCCTCCTCAGTTCCATATAATTTCTACAAGCAAAACACCCTGTCAGGACAAGAAACCATATCTAATGAAAAGCATATATATTTACTTAGACACTTGCGTCCTTATACTTCCTAATCACATCTTCTGCGGCCTAATTTTTGCCCTCAGGATCTTGGTTCAAGGCATTAGCCATATTCCTCCTATACTTACTGTAGCGTTTTACCCACTTCTTCCGGATACTTTCAGGTATTTCAGAATCAAAATCCCTCCTGCTATTTCATCAGCCAAATTCCGAGGACCAATACACGGGAAGAATATAGCATATTTGGAATTTCCCACATATGACTCTAATTCTTTTACATACGTAGCTTTTAGAACATGTATATCTCCAAAATGCAGACCAGGATTCCTGTACACCAATATAATCCCGGAAATTTGTCCATTCTCCCTAAACCAATAAAATGGCAAAAAAAAGAGAACCAACAGTTAGTGCAAGTAATTTGTTACCCCTAGTGACATAATGTCAAAGAAAGTAGGTAATAAAGGAAAGCGCAACCAGGGGAAGAACAGAAAAACAATCCACTCATAGTCACATAAATTAACAAGCATTGAGCATGAAGCCTAAAATGCTGCAATTTTTTTTAAAAAATAAACAAGGATTTAAATACCATATTAAGACATAAGTATAGTCAATAAATAACTGGACCCTAGTTCTGTTTTGATTTTCATATGGTCACAGCCTTGCGCATTTGGGTGACGTAGGACTAAAAGAACAGTTGAAGGAAATGAGAAGAGAATGGGGGCAGACAGGAGAGAGATATTCACTCAAAATCATATCAACTTCTCAACGCATACACTGAGAGCCCAAATTGCATAGTAATCCTTAAATAAGCAAAACCCAATCAATCCCATGCATTTATACAGGAAAGAACTTGTAACAGTAAAAATTAACTCCTTATGTACAGGTAGCAAACAACATTTATAAAACAACGGGAGAACATGCCAAGAGAGTTACAAAACAATGCATACTTGATTAGGTTGGAGATATCCAGTGGGATCAGCTGTCCCCATTACATAGTAGGATTCAAGAATGTGAAGCTTTCCTCCTCCAAGACCCCTCATTTATTTCCTTGCCAGTATAGCTAGATGGTACTGCAGAAATGGTTCCTCAAGAGGAATCCCAGTTAAAATCATCCTTGCCGAGTAAAAATCATCCAGCTCACCATGATTAATAAGAACTAGAGTAAAACCCTTTTTTAGTCCTTGAAAAATGCATCCACTTACAATTTCGTCCTCCAAAAAATTTCGGTGACAAAATGGTCCTTAATTTTATATTCCGTCCGCCAAATCAGTCTTCCACTAGGGTTCGTTTGTCACACTGAACAGAAAATGCCACATGGCACGCTAATTGCTTATGTGTCCATTAATTGATAAAGTGGCATGTTGACATGGCAATTGGGGGCTTTAGCTGGCATGTAGACACAAAATGTTGTCGTTTTAAATCGAGAAGACCATTTGCTGAAGCTGAAAACAGCGTCATAGTGACAGAACCAAAACTGAAGCCCAATGTGTGAAGGGGAATTCTGCAATTCTGAAGGAGGAACCGAGGAACCCTAAGCCCCAATTTCGTTGATTACCTTTTCCCTTTCCTAGATTCAAAGCATCGATTCGGATTTCTCACTGTCAAGTGCGAATTTCCCTTTTCCTTTCCCAGATTCGAACCCTAACCCAATTCAAAGTGGCGTCCCTTTGCTCACAGTGGAAGAACAACCCGTTGACCCTTGTGAAATCATTCTCACCCTCTTAATCAGTAGGAGCAGAGTGTTGAAGGAGATAAACAAGTTGAAGAAAGCCTTTAGAAGTCTGCAAATAATGGGTCCTTCATCCTTGAACAAGTGAGGTTTCCCTTTCACTGTCAAGTTGAAAATGCTCATATAATTAGAACTATTAATTAATAGATTCCCAATGTTTTTCTTAGAGTTGAGTTTTAATCCTTTAAATTTAAGTTGTTTTCACTCTTATTTTTCTGTTTAGCATACTTCAATGTACAAGATATGAGGATCTATAATTACTTAATTGGATCAAAAGCAAGTTGTATAAATAGACAGTGACTGCTTGGGTGATTGCATAATGCTTGAGGAAGCATAATTGGTTTGGTAATATATGATTGGAAATCTATCCTGTTGATTAAAGGATATGTCCCTGGGGTGGAAAAAGCATATAATATCCTTCTGTCAAGTAAATTAGTATAGTTATTGAATGTGATCATTCCCCATCAAGAGGCTGTTTATAAGTCAAGAGAATCAACCTGATATGCTGCAATACATTGCTTAAGTGAAAACGCTGCATGTTCATCTGCTCAAACTAAATATCATTTCTGGTCAAACTGGGTTATACTTGTCTTGTAATCGGTAAGATATGCTCAATAAATGCCAATCCACATAGAATCTTAAATATGTAATACGGGATATATTTAAACCGATTAGATGTACTGTTTGCATTACTTTTGTCATTCTTGGAGAAATGGTACTGAGGGATATTTTGTTTATAAGTTCACCTGTTTGCATTCAAAATGAAGTTCAAAAAATACTACGTGAAGAACCATGCATCAATGTTGAAGGAGGTCCATTTTTTTTTAGTTATGTTATTGCTGACTATCAAAGGTATATTTTTATTACTTTGATTTCCCATTGGTAATGTGGTATTGGCAAATTGGAAACTTTTGCCTATAACATAAGGATGTTGAACATATTGGATACCGAATGAGCATTTTCTTTTCTTAGTATTTCCTTTTCTTTTTTGGTGCTTAACTTATTTGTATTACTTTGTATGGGTGTCGATACAAGCTATATAACTCATCTTGGAAGCTGGGCAGATCACTGCATATATGCTTAATGATTATGTCTAAAGTCTTCTCTACATTTTACCCTCCTGCAATTAGAGGCAAGTCTCTGCTTTCTCATTTTGGAGATTTTCTGGTTTATAGGTGAAGCTTTAGTTCCAAAATTTGGCTCAAGAAAGGTTCTTCAAACATGTAAAGTGGTGGAAGAATGACTTTATAGATACTTTGCTTGCTATTCTGAAACAGTTCACTTAGCATGAGCATTGTGATATTTTCTAAGAGGTGATTGATTCAGAGGTTATAGAATCTCTATCAGAGAAAAATCTGAACTTTTTCAATTGGATGAATGCTTTGAAAGAACATCCTTTGATGAAGGACACCTTGCCTCCTCATGACAAGTTGGTAGCCAAGATGAAAGAGATGTTTCTTCAGTCACCTAGAGTTTGATCCTGCAAGTTCAAAATTAAATTTGTTTTCCTCTGTTACTAAAAACTGCAGCTGCTGCCTATGTATTATAAAAATATCACTCACACAGTGTAAATTATTTCTTGAATGTAGTGATTCTGCTGCCATGTTACCTTGGTATTTTGAAGTTGTTCTCCTGCTGGATGGGTTTTCAATAAAACTTAATATATTATTTGAATTTGATTCAGGCATGTTGATAAAAAATGTTATGGATTATCTCACTTTCATAAGCAAAGAATTTTGAGATTGGATATAAACTTAAAATAATAGAAAAAAAAAAAGTTACTGGTAAAAGAAAATGATTAATCAATATCAAGATTGATCGTTTGAATTAGGAAGCTCTCTGTCTCTCTTTTTATGGGGTGGGTGGAAGCTGGATTTTTTAATTGATGTTGGCATTCAAGTCTTAAGTACAAAAGTTTTCAGTAAAGCTGCAATTTTTATGTTAGCACTAAGTAACTTTCATTGATGGTGATTTAAAAGCCCAAACAATTCCAGGCGAAAATTGGAAGATCAAATAATGGCGTCAATGAAGATAAAATTACAAACTGCCATGAAACCATTCAATAGTTTATACTCTGTCAACTTGCCTATGGTCCTCGCACTGCTTAGTTGGTTCTTAAATTTTTGATGCATTAAAAGAATTATACTCTAGTCAAATCAAAGGGGGAGTATGTATAAGCTGAAAACTCCAATGAATTCTTCAATAGTTCAATACATTAGTCCTCGTTCCACAGTGTGGAGGAAGTCAACTTCGTAATTAGCATCACAAATTGCTGTTCCAAAGAGAAATTTTTGGAATTAGGAATCTATTTGAACACTCAGGTATATATTTGCCACAGAATTGACAGCACTTTGCCAACCCGCAGATCATGCGCCACAGCAAGCATTCTTGTTCTTTTCAGTCATGTTAAAATGCATATAAAGATAGTACAATTAATGGAAGATCAAAGTAAGACAAGTGATGAAGTCATTATAATTGCCTAGCGCTGCTTCTATAGCATCTAGTTCTAATTTGCTTTTCTTCAGCTCTGCTTTAGCCATCTGATGATCAACCTCTATATTCTCCACCTTATTCTGTTGTGATGCCACCTGTTCCTTATGTGTCTTCTTGCGATTCATGGTTTCCTCGCCTAACTTGCTTTGCTTAATCTTTGCATGGGTCTTCTATATCCATTCAATATCAAAGCCAAAAGCCCCCATTTCATTCACTAAAGACTCGAATTCAGCTTTCCTTTCTTCTGTAAGATGTCTCCACCTTGCTCGAGAAGAGGAACATGCTCTTTCCTCACTGCCCCAATGTCTCTAAAAGCACCATATTCTTCTCCTGGAGCCATCAAAGTCACACAGTAGAGGAAATCAAAGGGTCAGCATCAGGTAGCAGAGCACTAATGCAAGGGAGAACGAGATGATAATGAAAGTAGAGGGCTCAAGTTAAGGACCCAGAATATGTACCTATGATGGAAACAGGTGTAGGAACACTAACATTTTGAGCCACTGATACTGAATTAGACAATCCTGCTGGAGCTTCACATAGTGAGAGTCCACATAATGGATATAAGGCACAAAAGATAAAGGCTACTAAGTTAATGGAGGTGCAGTGAAGTCATTCAACTAAAAGGAAAATAACCATGCCATACTAAAATAATGAAAATAAATCCGCTACTTTGCAGGTAATTCCACAGTTGAAGTCATCAACAGGATGCTTGATCTTGCTGTCCATCAGAGGTTCTTGGCAAGAATCTTCCCACTGAATTGGCAAGTCCAAATCATCTCCATTTGCTTGTTGAGGTCAAAGCCAATTGGCATGTCTGATGGAGAAACTGCAAGAAACGCACTTAATTTGACTACATTGCTACTGCTTTTTTATCCTTTTCTTGTAAAATAAAATCCTCATTCGAAGTGTAGGAATTATCACATAAAAAGGCGGTTACTTGAAAATTTTGAAATTTGCATTTCTTGGAGCCAAATAAGCAATGGTTACTGAAAAGAAACTCTATTCAGTATATAACATGGAGGCTTAAATTTCAATAGAAGGTTAAAAACCAAAATGAATAGAATCAAATCTACATGAATCAAATCTCAAAAGAACAAAAAATAGTCCACATGGAAAAAAGACAAGCATGTGATTTTATGGGGTCATTAAGGGCGATCCTCAGAAAATTAACACAACTTGTAGACAACCCACTTTAATAGTTTATTTAACCACATCTACTCATAATTCAAATCTCTTCCTATGAGAATATATCTGAGATATAAGTGACAAAATTTTGCAGGGCTTAATATCATTTTTTTCCATCCATTATAATCCCATTAATCAATACGTATCATGTTGCCAAACATTAACCAGATTTAGCTTCAGATGGGCATTGGTTGGACATAATTCATCCTTGATCATGATGAAAAATTTGCATTTGGGGCTAAACCAACATCCAACACAGACTGAACTCACCCTTTTCCATTTATCACTTTTTATT
Organism: Cercis canadensis; assembly: GCA_003255065.1. Taxonomy (NCBI): domain Eukaryota; kingdom Viridiplantae; phylum Streptophyta; class Magnoliopsida; order Fabales; family Fabaceae; genus Cercis; species Cercis canadensis. The sequence continues at coordinate 273,317 of QAOA01007002.1, forward strand.
TCCAAACACTTTTTAAATAAATCCATTTATAATTGTAGAACTCGTACTTAAGAAATTAATTTACAAAGGAATTACCCTATACTAAATTTAATTGAATCCAAACACGTATATAACCTTTTGAATCAGGCACTTTCTGCTTTATACAGGCACCTGGACAAAAGTCAAAAAGTAACATTCCAAACTACAGAGGCATAAAAGTTAGCAGGAAATGGTATGCATAACCACGGAAGATAGAAAAAAACCTCACTTGTGCCTTTGGGTTTGTCTCCTTCCTTTCAGACCGCGTCTGTGTCCTCTACTTCAGTGCTTTGGGGCTTAGGGTTCAAAAATGCTCATTCTCGCAATTACACCCATAAATGTAAAGGGACAAGACCGATTGAGAAACTCAGACAGGGAAAACACCGATCGAAAGAGTCAGTAAGTGAAATCCAGCAGTGGGTATGCTGATTTCGCACAGGAAATGGTCTTAGGGTTAGAAAAGGAGTGTTGCAAAAAATCTCCCCCCAAGGTCGCGATGAAATCCTCTCATTTGCGCTTCTGTCACTACGACGCCGTTTTCAGCTTCAGCAAATGGTCTTCTAGATTTAAAACGACGACATTTTGTGTCTACATGCCAACTGAAGCCCCCAATTATCATGTCAATATGTCACTTCATCAATTAACAGATACATAAGCAATTAACGTGCCATGTGACATTTTTCATTAAGTGTGACAAACGAACCCTAGCAGAAAATTGATTTGGCAGACGAAATATAAAATCACTGACCAATTTATCACTGAAAATTTTTAAATGACGAATTTGATAGTAAATGTATTTTTCAAGAACTAAAAAAGTGTTTTACTCTAAGAACTACATATAAAGCAAATATTTCAAAAAAAAAAAAAAAAAAAAAAAAAAAAAAAAAAAAGGAGTAGAGGATGAGTCTAAAACTTTAAAAGGAATCAAATAGTGCATATTTCATAAGATTATAATAAATGTCAGANCAGAAGGATGCATGAAGAATGGACTGGAAAAATCATCCATGGGAATTGACGCCATTGATGATCAATGAAGAAGCAAGGAAGGAAAAAAAATTTTCAGAAGGAAGGATGTCCAGGAATCGAGCCAGGTTCAGAGAATTTGCATTCTCTGCTCTGATACCATATTGCAATCTTGCAGAAGAATAATGTTTTCTTATTACTGAAAAACTGAATCAGCCAATCATGGCATTTACAATATATATAGCAGTAACTGAATGTATATCAGTAACTGAATGTTGCATTAATCGAGGCATGCAAACTAACTGCATGATTCCTAATGCTGAGCTGGCTAACTGACTAAGCCTAACTAACTATTTCATTAAGTTAACGTGTAAGGCTAATACAAGTGTAGCTTGTGCAACATAGCTAGGCCGATTTCCCAACAACTGAAAAAAATTGGGTTCCCAACACTCACCTGCCCCCAGGCACATCTAAAAGCTACATTAACAGAATTAACAAAGAAAGTTCTTAAGTCTTCAATTTGCATTAAAGAATGTTTGCTTTGTCATGTCAAACTACAGTCTCAGTATCCCTGTTCATCTACTCTACAATAAGTTTATTAAATAAATTTTATGACCATCAACGCAACTGTCACGCTCAAATAGCTGAAAATTATTTTAAAACCCAAGATGCCATTTGTAAAGAACATTAATTGAAGACATGAGCGACGTAAGTGAGGAACGAGAACGTGTGACCACGGCGGTGGGTAAGGGAGTAGTGGAGGATGCCCTCCGTGCTCGGAGTGTGAAAAAGATGAAAGGCGGGGGGAAAGACTTTGATGGCTCTTCTTCTATGCCAGCTTCCTATGACATGATAACGCAGGAGGGCATGGAAGTAGGAACCCATGCAGACGTTCGACTATCGTATAAGCATACCCTCATGGGAGGTTTGCCTCCTTCTGAGTTTGAAGAAATGGGTGTTGACAGAAATGAGGAGGAAGAAGATGACCTTGATGACAACCTTTTCACGGACGACGAGGAGAAAGAAAACTGCAATATCTCTTCTGCGAGTGCAACAAGGATTAAGGTGTCCTACCAGGCAGAGGATCCTCTATGCCCTATGATTGAGCTGTCTTCTAGAGAACGTGAGAGGATCAGGAGGCCATGGAAGAAGTGTTTGATTATCAAGCTACTAGGAAAGAGGGTTGGATTCCATTTCCTGGAAAAGAAACTTAAACAACTATGGCTGTTAAAGGGCATCATGACCATCATTGATTTAGGAAATGATTTCTTCTTGGTTAAGTTTAGCACAGAGCAAGATTATGAATTTGCATTATCAGGGGGTCCTTGGATGATATTTGATCACTACTTAACCATAAGAGAATGGCAACCAAATTTCAACCCTTTCTCCACCTCCATTGGTTCGGTAATGGTTTGGGTGAGATTCCCAGGAATAGCCATGGAGTATTACGACAGAGAGATATTAGAGACCTTAGGGAACTGCGTTGGCAGAACTATCAAAGTAGACACACATACTTTCCTTCAGGCAAGGGGGAAGTTCGCTAGGATGTGCGTGGAGGTAGACCTAACGAAACCTTTGCTGTCAAGGTTGTGTCTCGATGGCACGCCATGCTCTATAGAATACGAGGGTATTCATCTCATCTGTTTCCATTGTGGCAAATATGGCCACTTGAAAGAAGGCTGTTCTGATATCTCCAGCAGGCACCATGCGGAGACAAGGGTGGCTAGTGAGGTTGACGCGGTGGCCGGCGACGTTCAGGCAGAGAATACTGTGGTTGACAGTAAGTTTGGGCCTTGGATGTTGGTGCAGAAACCAAAGCGGGTTAGGCGTGAGAAAGGGAGAGATTTGGGGAGTCAGAATAGAGATGGAGGCGGTTTTTCAGGGGAGCAAAATCAGGGGAGTATAGGCAAGGCGAGGGGTTCACGTTATGCTACTCTTGGTGAAGAAAATGGGAGGTT
>QAOA01007002.1:276932-289669 GCA_003255065.1 Cercis canadensis
CCAAGGAAGACACAGTAGCCTGTGGTGGATCTTCTGGTGTCTAAGCAGCTACCCCAGTCAGCATCTGCAAAAGCAGTGAGACGTAAGGGAGAAGTGGCAGAGAAAAGAAGCCCTTGGCCTGGTGCTGACTTCAAATACTGCAAGACATGATGCACCGCATGTAAGTGAGGCTGCCTAGGCTGTGACATGAACTGACTGAGCTTGTTTACTGCATAACAGATGTCTGGTCTGGAGACAGTGAGGTACATGAGTCTCCCAATGAGGCGTCTGTACAAAGAGGCATTAGGGAGCAAGTCACCATGGGAGGCAGTGAGTTTCAAGCTAGGATCCATAGGGAGCAAGACAGGTTTAGCAGCAGAAAAACCAGTGTCCTCTAATAACTGAAGAGTGTATTTGCGTTGAGACAAATGAATGCCCTTGGTAGACTTTGCTATCTCTAAACCCAAGAAGTACTTCAGATCACCAAGAACTTTTAGTTTGAAAAGCTTCTGAAGCAATTGCTGAATGTGGTGAATAGCAGAAGGACTAGGGCCAGCCAGGATAATATCATCCACATAGACTAAGAGGATGACTAGATTGATTCCTTTGCCAATAAAAAAAAAAGAATAATCTGTATGGGATTGAGAGAAGCCATGAGTAAGCAATGTAGTAGAGAATTTGTGAAACCATTGTCTAGAAGCTTGGCGTAGGCCATAAAGGGACTTGGCGAGTTTGCATACTAGATTCTGACCTTGCACAGGATAGCCAAGGGGAAGTTGCATATAAACTTCCTCAAACAGGTCCCCATTTAAGAAAGCGTTATTAATATCCAGTTGGACCATGGACCACTGTTTCACAGCAGCAACTGAGAGGAGAAAACGAACAGTAGTGATCTTGGCCACAGGGGAGAAGGTGTCCAAGAAATCTATCCCAGCCTGCTGAGTGTAACCTTTGGCAACAAGTCTAGCCTTGTATCTGTCCAAGGTACCATCAGCTTTATATTTAACCTTGTAAAGCCACCTGCAGCCAATGGCACGTTTGCCAGGAGGAAGAGGAACTATGTGCCAAGTCTGATTAGCTTCCAAAGCATCAAGTTCTTCCTTCATGGCAGTTTGCCATTCTTTATAACGCACAGCTTGGTGGTAGAACTGTGGCTCATAGATGCTAGAGACCTGGTTGATGAAGTCACTATAAGAACTGGAGAGCCTGTCATAGCAGATGCCATTGTGGATAGGGTGCCTGGCTGTGGAGGAGGCAGTAGAGCAAATGTAATCATTGAGGTAGGTTGGAGGTTTTAGGGTCCTGGTAGTCCTGCGCATAGGGCTAATAGGGGTGATCTCACTGAGGGGCTGAGGGGAAGCAGCAGAAGGTGCACCAGAAGTGCTGGGAATGGAACCAGGAATACTGGATTGTGGTGAGGAGAGGGGTTCAGAATTACTGGATTGTGGTGAGGAGAGGGGTTCAGGTGGAGGAGCAACGGGATGGAGTGAATAGTCATGTTGAAAATTGGGAACTACAATGTGGCTGAAGATATCATCCGTAGCTGGGGAGTGAGGAATGGCTTGAAAGGGAAATAGATGTTCATGAAAAGTGACATCTCTGGAGATCATGAACTGTTTTGTTTGGAGATTGTAGACTCTGTAACCTTTGTAGCCTAAGGGATAACCCATGAAGACTGCAGGCACTGCTCGCGCTGTGAATTTTGTTCTTGTGGGAGGAACAGTGGCTACAAAACATAGGCAGCCAAAAACCTTGAAGGCATTGTAGTTGGGGAGTTGATCATAGAGCAACTGATAAGGAGATCTGTCTTGTAATAATGGTGAGGGAGTTCTATTGATGAGGAAGGCAGCAGTAGCAAGACAGTCTCCCCAGAAGTGAATAGGAATATTAGCTTGGAACATTAAAGCTCTAGCCACATTAAGTAAATGTTGGTGTTTCCTTTCGACCACTGAATTTTGTTCAGGTCGATAAGCACAGGAAAATTGATGCAGGGTACCTTGTTGCTGTAGGAAAGTGGTGAGAGCAAGTTCTTTGGCATTATCTGATCGAAGTTTCTTAATTGTCTTGCCAAATTGAGTTTTGACCATAGTAAAGAAATTGACAATAGAAACAGAAGCTTCTGCTTTGTTTGCCAGCATGTATACCCAAGTGAAACGAGTGCAATCATCAACAATTGTTAAGAAGTATCTCTTGCCATCATAAGTGCAATGAGGGTAAGGACCCCAGATATCACAATGAATTAAGTCAAAAGAAGACTGTGACAGATGATTATGAGATGTAAATGACAAGCGGCGAAATTTAGATAGAGGACAGATTTGACAAGTGCTAGATGAATATGTAGAAGGACAAGTAAAAGGAATTGTATTACTCATGATTTTCAACACTTTGTCAGAAAGATGACCTAGTCTAGCATGCCACAGAGTGGCATTACTGAATTTATTGAAAGAGCAATCAGCATCTGATACATGTGCTGTTAATGCAGAATGCAAATTACAAATGATAGGTTTTGAAGGGGAATGAAAAACTATATCAGACGTGCCTTGTGCATCATGCTTGTGAACTTTGTATATGTATAATCCCTGGCACACATTACCCTTGCCAATCATCTTCGATTGTTTGAGGTCCTGGATGTGAAAGGAATTACCATAAAAAGACACAAGATAAGTGGATTTTTGAAGCAAAGCAGATACTGATATGAGATTGACTCGAAATTGTGGAATATAAAGCACATTATGAAGAATGAAATTTGGAGCTAACTGAACACTCCCTATAGCAGTGACAGAAATTTTGCAATTATTTGGTAAAGTGACAAAACGATTATGTAATGGTTTGTGTGTGGTAAAGTGTTTGAGAGAACAAGAAACATGTGATGTGGCTCCTGAATCTAGTATCCAAGAGTCAGGATCTTTATTAAAGGTGAGAGTGTTGGATGAAAGAATAATACCAGCTGAGGCTTGGTTGATGGAGGTATCCATATCAGGGATTGCTGCTTGTGATATCTGAGTTTGAAGGAGATGTATCAATTGTTGATATTGCTGAGTAGTCATCTGGAAGGAATTACTATTTGATGGATTCACAAGTGGTGAAGTGTGGTTTGATTCTTCCGCAGGCAGGAGAGACATGTGATTCACATTGCCTGCTTGCTTTCCTTTCTTGTATCCTGGAGGATAACCATGAAGTTTGTAGCATTTTTCTTTCACATGTCCGAGCATGCCACAGTGAGCACACATAGGTCTGTCCTTCTTTCCATTTCTGAATCTGCCATCTGAGTTAGATTGATGCAGACGACCATTCATGGCATAGGCCATATGCTCACCTGATGGAGGAGGTAGGCTCATCAATCTCTGTCTTTCTTCTTGAACAATAAGGGAGAAAACCTTGTTAACAGGAGGAAGGGGATCCATCAGAAGGATCTGTCCCCGCACATGTGAGAAAACTTCATTTAGGCCCATGAGGAAACAAAGCACATACTCATGGTGCAGATGATCCAGCAAAGGTTTTGCACCTCCACAAGTGCAGGAGTGAATTGGACGATATTCACCTATTTCTTCCCAAATACCTTTCAGTTGTGTGAAGTATTGGGCCACTGATAAGGATCCTTGTGTGAGGTTGATCAATTCCTTCTTAAGCTGGAAGATTCTGGGGCCATTCTGTTGTTGGAATCGTTCTTGCAGATCAAGCCAAATATCTGCTGCTGTGGAAGAGTAAATCACACTTGCAGTGATTTCTTTTGAGATGGAGTTGAGGAGCCATGAAGCAACTACGTTGTTATTGCGCTGCCATGCTATGAAGCTTGAAGAATCAGATTCATCTGGTGGAGGTAAAGATCCATCCACAAATCCAAGCTTATTCTTAGCTACGAGCGCCATCTTCATCGCACGACGCCAGGAGTTGTAGTTGTCTCCATTGAGTGCTTGAGAGACAAGAATCAACCCTGGAGAATCAGAAGGATGCATGAAGAATGGACTGGAAAAATCATCCATGGGAATTGACGCCATTGATGATCAATGAAGGAGCAAGAAAAAAAATTTCAGAAGGCGATACTAGATGAAGAAGTATGTCCAGGAATCGAGCCAGGTTCAGAGAATTTTCATTCTCTGCTCTGATACCATATTGCAATCTTGCAGTAGAATAATATTTTCTTATTACAAAAAACTGAATGAGCCAATCATGGCCTTTTACAATATATATATATCAGTAACTGAATGTATATCAGTAACTGAATGTTGCATTAATCGAGGCATGCAAACTAACTGCATGATTCCTAATGCTGAGCTGGCTAACTGACTAAGCCTAACTAACTAATTCATTAAGTTAACGTGTAAGGCTAATACAAGTATCTAGAAGATGCAAAATAAATACTTCGAATTTGCTAAGTTTTGTGTATGTGTATCATCATCATCATGATCTTCTGTTTAGTCATGACTCATACTATAGATAAATATTGATGTGGCAGTACACATTTAATGATTTAGATAAGCTTTAAATTAAATACACGATTCAAATATTCACAACATGAATTATGTAATATGATTGGATCTAAATCCGTTTACTTTTATTTAGGTGGCAAAGATTAATAATAATGAGGTTTAATGAGATATATAATGACAATAATAACAAACTTAAAATTAAATGTTCTTATTTGAATTTTTGGCTATACAATCACATATTTTATCATTTTTTTTATTTTGCATAAAAATATATAAATAGAGGTTCTTTGTAGACCCACCAAGAGCATTCAGCAAATACTTTAACACAACATTCAATGGCCTAACATCCAATTCATTTCAGATCACCATCCTTTTCGCTGCCCCCTCCTTTGTCTCTCCAATGAAAATTTTCCACGTTTAACTTAATTGCAATTTTCACTCTTTTCCATTATGAGACTGTATTTTTTTTTTTTTAAAAAAAAAAAGATGAATGCGATTTTTGATTCATGTTTCTGGGAGATTTTTCTGTTTATGATATTTTTGTTCATTATAGTAAATACTAACTCCGCCAAACAAGTAGCTGTAGGTAGCTAGAAATGTAAAATGATGTCAAACCAGCAAATATTAGTCATTGCATGTGACGGAAATTTATTTCTAAGTTAGATTAGGGGAGAAAAATTGGAACTGATATCATGCCAAGAACAGGGTAGGTGAAGGGTAATTAAAAAAACTAAACCTATACCTTCGAGATACAATGCTTATTTTTTGTTAGATTCTTATCAATATTATTAATGGTTTGTCTGATATATCATAGCATCTCCAATAGGCTCAGATTGTAATTCAAGACTCCAATCTGGGCATTGTTGAGTCCTACAATTATATGTCATGCTCCTTTAATCCTAGCCATACAATTATATTAAAACCTCATGTTATTGGCAACAGCCAACAACGACTATGTTATATTCTTTTAATGCTAGCCATACAATTAAAGTAAAAATGTGAAACCTCATCCCCACTTTAAAAGGTTTTGGTAATAAAGCGAGTCATAATGGAGAGTTGAGGTAAGATTAGTCAAAGATTTTATTAAAAGAAATATTAATACTAGCTCCATTATTTTTTTCAATGCTAAAATCTTTTCTTATTAAGTTAGTATTCTAGTTTATATAAGGTTTCTACATTAGAAAAGTTGCCGTGTGGAAATATCCATAAGCATTTTTGTCTGCTAAATGTAATTTGCATATGGCATTTTGTTTGTGGTATTGATATCACTTATAGTATTAAATAATTAATTCACTTTTATATTAATCACAAAATACATGACTTTGGTTTCTGAATCAGCAGATACATTTATATGATATGATATTTATTACAATTGAATGATAATAGATGTTATGATAAACAANATGGTATTAATACATTTAAATATATTGTTCTAAAATAAATAACAACATCAAGATAATCTTGACAAATTGTCTAAATTAGAGCTTGTCTCCTTCATGTCTATATTTTCATATAAAATCTTTATTTCTGCATCATCAAAATCTTTTCATATGTTAAACAATTGATCACGTAAATCCCACTTGTGAATATAATTATGAATAGCATAACAAGTCGTTACTATGAATCGCTGCCTACTAGGTTTGTATGGTGGCTTTAATTTTAAAATAGCAAATCTGTTTTTTTCAGAACATGTATCCAAACACACTAAAGGAAACTTACCAAGAGGAGTCATTCACCATCTCATGTCTTTGGATGGTTTAAAGAACCAGCTTCTTGATATTCTTCTTTCTGATGTTGTAACAATTTTGTGGATGATGTTGAGTTCTGGTTCCCACTAGGGAAGAACTCAACTGTAGAGTATCGATCTGCATCCCGGTTGGGAAACTTGATTTTGATGTGAATAGAAAGAGAATCAAGGTAAATATTCATCACTCTGTGTTCTTTTCTTTGTGTTTACATAACATACTTATGTGATTAAATCATCTTGCTGTTTCATAGGCATTGCAACAAGAGTTGGAGAAGAGAGGAACGTCTGCAATACTCACATCAACTTCACCAATAATAACTGCGAATAAAGTTGCTATGATTGTGTTGTTGCAGCGTAGTTTCAAAGGCTCAAAGAACTTTGTATTGGATGAGTAAAACTTCTTTTTACCAAAGCTCATAAAGAAGAAAATCTGTTCTGGGATTATTTAGAGACAAAACTCTTTACCCAAAACCAAATCATATTTATTCCCGGCCCTCTCCTCAATCCAATTATATTTGTCAATCAAATTCCCTTTTTCTCATGATTTTCTCTGTTTTTGGAAATTGTTTTATTTAAGTATATAAAAATCAAGAAACCATCAATGTGAGTTGTACCTAACACAACAGATCTCATTTGCTGCTTTGCATGCAAACAAGATCTACTGGCTTTTCAACACAATACTTGAACAATACTATAAGAATAGCCAAGGCATAAGGCATCTTTAACGGTTTTAAGCACATGTTCGGACAAATTCTTATAGACTAGGATACCATCCATTGCAAATTTTAAGAACATAGTCTACATACAGTATGAACTGATTATAAGTTCTTCAAATTGGGTTCACTTGAAAAGAAAATCTTCATTGTTGCCTTATGAGGAAAAAAACACACATTGGTTTCCATTCTAAGAGCAAATCTTACATCCTCAGAATCGCAGTCTGGTAACTCCGGGAGTCCATTTCTGCATAAAGCATCAATCTCTCCTTAGGATGGATTCCACTGGCGTTTAGGACAACTATTTCAACCTTATCTCCCTGCAAATTGTAAAACATTAATAAGTTAACTAGTGCTCATCTCCCTATGAAATGGCAGCAATGTCCAGCACACAAACTTACAGTGTATATGTGTCTCTCAGTTGCAGATGCAAAAACAGTTTTAACTAGATCAACTGCTTCTGATTCAGAAAGTGGAGTGATAGCATCCTACATGTTGTCATAGGTTCAAAGCTGGTGTCAAGTACAAAGAAATTTGCACAATAAATTATTTCCAGCAATGCATCAATTTGAGTACTTCACCTGGGCAGGTAAGAGAAGTGGGCTAGGGGATTTCAGTTGGTTATCCAGAAATGGCATGATGAGTGTGGAACCAGAACCTTGGGAGCTATACCCAACCCTCTCGTAGGAACCAACAGCATCACATGTGAAGACATGTCCCTTTCCTATTAGGTTGAAGAAGATATTAGCGGATGAAATATAAGCAAAAATTGAAACAATATTTGTTTTGAAGTCTCGACTCACCAAGTGCCTAGCAGCCAAGACCTTTTGTAAAGCTCTTACATCAGCTTGAAAACCAGACGAGGCCATCACACATTTGTCCGCTCTATGGGGTCACAATCACACGAAAGAATCAAATAAAACAAGGTCTTGTTAGACACATTACTAAAACTCCTCTCTACATTGATCAACAATATAAGCTTGCAACAAGCAACAAGCAACAAACAACAAACAACAAAGAGTCCAAAGCTGAGTTTATTGACTCCATAATGGTCTTGTAAGAAATACTACTAAAAACTCTCTCTCTCTGTATATAAAATATAAACTTGCAACAAGGAACAAATAGCTCAAAACTCTGGTTGATTGACCACATAAAGTTTACTTGGAATCCTAAAGAAACAAAATGGAATTGACTCAAATCACTAATCAAGGATGCCAGAGACATAAAACAATTAGAAATAAGTAAAAGCAGTCATTTTTCTTGTTACCATACTATATAATAATAAATTAATTAGTTAGATGCAAAAAAGGAAAATTAGAATTATAAATTAGAATTCAAGGGGGGAAAAAATCTACCAAATGCATGGAGAACTATCTTGTGGAACCTTATAATCTATAAATTTCCACACAAATTGAAACGCACTACAGAACTTTATATAGGAAAAAATACATAAACAGTATCCCCACTGCAGCCACCTAAATCAAATTACTTAAAAGATAATCAACCAAGCATAATGTAATCTCAATAACAAATCCTTATGTTAAACCAAATTTTTTTTGAGCAATCTAGGGGCAAGCACCGGTCAAGCTTGTTAGGTTTCACTATGAACCTTCAAACCCACTAAAGGCCACCTGGCTGAAGGAAAAAATCAACTTTACCCAATTGATTAGGCAAGAAACCAGGTTTATGGTAGGTAATAATATTCAGACAAGCACAAAATAAGAATAGAGAATAAGTCACCGGAGTTGTATAACACTCCACACCTCTGCCACTGCAGGGTAGTGTTAATTCAGCTCCTCAACCTCCAAAGAGAGTAGCCTCTCTTTCCCTTAACACAAGACAGAAAATAACTGAATGCCCTTTCCCTCACTCCCTTTCCCTTAAAAACCCCTGACCCCCCTTGCACACACATGTTGCTAACCAACTAACTTCCCCCCACTTCTGGACCACTCTTCTTTCTCCTCTCATACACCCTCAACAACTTGGAGGGTCCACCTTGTTCAGGCCTAACCAATTCTTCTAATTCTTTTTGGCTAACAATACTTCCCCCTGGGGTAACAGCCTTGTCCTCAAGGCTAAATTATGGAAACTGGCCTCGGATGAGCTGAGAGTCCTCCCAAGTAGCATCTTTGCTCGACTATCCCAACCATTTTATTAGGACTTGAGGAATTTTCTGTTTATTTCTGGTAGTGACTCTGTACTGCAGAACTTCCTCTGGTGTCACAGCTGTAGTTTCGAAATTTAGATTGGCAGGGATTGTGGGATTCACTGGTTGATTCCCCACTGCTTTTTTCAGCAAGGAAACATGGAACACAGGGTGTATCCTAGCTGTTTCCGGAAGCTGTAGTCTATAGGCCACCTGCCCAATCTTTGTCAAGACTTTGAATGGCCCATAGTAACGGGCAACTAGCTTTGGGCAAACCCTACGAGCTACTGAAATTTGTCTTTGTGGCCTCAACTTTAGATAAACCCAGTCACCTACCCCATACTCCACAGCCCTCCTGCCCTTGTTTGCTTCCACACACATCCTTTGCTGTGCCCTTTCTAGATGATACCTTAACTGTCTCAAAATCTCATCTCTGTCCAGCAATTCATTTGCCACAGATTCTACCAAACATTCCCCGCTCAATTCATCTAGTAACTCCTCTATTACCGGAATTGGATATTTATCCGGTATGGTGACCTTGTTCAAAGCTCTATAATCCACACAAAACCTCCAGCTTCCATCCTTTTTCTTCACTAAAAGAACTGGACTAGAGTAGGGGCTGTTACTTGTCTTTATGATTCCTGCCCTTAACATTTCCTCCACCAATTTTTCAATCTCATTTTTCTATACATGAGCATATCGGTATGACCTCACATTCACAGTTTTGATTCCCGGTTCAAGGGGAATTGCATGATTCGTTTCTTGAAGAGGGGGTAATCCCTGCGGCTCATGGAACACTCCGTCAAACATACTTAGGAGCTGAGTCATGTGGTCCCTCTGTTCCGTAGTTAGAGTTACCACATTTCCTGCCTGTGTAGCATCCGTATATATTGAATCCCCTGTTTTCCATGTTTTCAGCTCCCCCTGAGAAAACAGCAACACCATCCCTTCGTCATCACACTCTAATTCCTTAAGTAGAGCTCTATGTGAAAGTTGAGTCCTACCAAGAGTGGCATTACCTTGCAAGGTAACACGTTTTCCCCCGTAATCAAAAGACATCACTAGTTCTTTCCAATTCACCTTCATATCTCCCAATGTTTCTAACCAGGCCATGCCTGATATCTATCCCTCCCAAAGGAAACAATTGATAATCTGCAATCATCGTGAGTCCTTGTATCTTCATACTCAATTGTGGACACATACCTTTTGCTGATTGATATTGTCCATTTCCCAGTTTAATTCGGAACTCCGGTGTTTCAATCACCCTCGGTTTGATTCTTTGGGCCAAGTCTGAAGATAAAAAATTGTGGCTAGCACCCGAGTCTACCATGATCAGAACCTGGTTCCCATCGATTTCCCGCGACATCTTCATTGTTTGGGGACGAGAAAATCCTCCAATGGAGGAACATGAAAGATTGAAAACTTCATCTTCAAGCTCTGAGCCAACCTTGGTATCTTCTTCCGGAGTGAAACTGGCATCCAATAAGGCGAGCTCCTCCTCCGAAGGCACCCCCTCATTTTCTCCGAGAATGATGAGACAGAGGTGTTTCTCTGGACATCTATGGGTGGGTCCGTATGGTTGACCACACTGGAAGCACTTGCCTTCATCCCTCCGACGCACATATTCCTGGTATGGCAGATGTCTACCTCGTGCACGATATGAAGAAGAGCCATGGCTGCCATTGCCGCTTGCTGGTGTCGAGCTCGATTGCACCCCTGTTGTGCGTTGGGTCTCTGTGTTTTGTGATGGGTGGGGCTTCGACCCATGCGACTGGTGGAGAAACCTCGACCCGCTTGTCCCAAGAGGCCCAGAGTGATTGGGCCGGTGGAGATGTGGTCCTCTGTTTCGACCCGACCAGCCCACCCCCGAGTCCGACCCGAAACCGGTCATCCTTGTCACCTGGTTTACTGGGCGTTGCCCAGTCTTCATCATCGTTCCCCCATGAATATCGTCTTCGATGTCCCGTGCTAGCTCAATAGCTCGTGCGACATCTTTGGGTTTGTGAATTCTCACCCTCCGTCAGATCACTTCATCAAGACCATGCATGAGGTATCCCAAAATCTGCGCCTCTGGCATCTCTGGCACCAAGGCCACGGCGTCCTTGAACATCTGGACAAACTCTTCCACCGTCCCTGTTTGTTTTATGGCAGCGAGCAGCTCATATGGATTCTCTGCCTTCCAGCCACCGTATCTCCGTATCAACTCCTCAGCCAACATCTCCCAGGACAAATTTGGTATTCGTTTGCATAAGCATCGAAACCAACTCACCGCTGGTCCCTCCATGCACACGAAAGCAAGCTGGATTTTGAGTTCTGGACTGGTATTTTGTAATTCAAAATATTTGGCAGCTCTAGCAAGCCAACCCGCTGGGTCACTGCCATCAAAATTTGGGAGCTCAATCCGGTTGAGGGCCCGTCGGAATTCATCTCCTCAGAGTCCGTCTCCATCAGTGGTTCGACGACATTCGTCCTGAGGAGGAGGTCGTTGTCTCCCCGTATCACTGGATTCAGTTCTATCATCTTCTGAAATTTTCAATGGAATCTTCCCAGAATCGCGTACATGGTACGTTGATTCACTTCCTGAGCCAACGCCTTCATCATCGACTTCATTTGCTCAAATCCGTCAGCCATTTCTTCCATCCGATCTTTCAACATCTCAACCCCATGAAGTTTCTGGGTGAGCTTATCAATGGCCATACCTGCCACTCTAAATTTCCCGTCTGTCTCAGAGAAGCCTTCAATCATTTTTTCCCACGATTCAGTACCTTCGCTAGACCCCACCATTTTGTTTCCCGGCAACGGAACCAAATTGGTAGGTAATAATATTCAGACAAGCACAGAATAAGAATAGAGAATAGGTCACCGGAGTTGTATAACACTCCACACCTCTGCCACTGCAGGGTAGTGTTAATTCAGCTCCTCAACCTCCAAAGAAAGTAGCCTCTCTTTCCCTTAACACAAGACAGAAAATAACGGAATGCCCTTTCCCTCACTCCCTTTCCCTTAAAAACCCCTGACCCCCCTTGCACACACATGTTGCTAACCAACTAACTTCCCCCCACTTCCGGACCACTCTTCTTTCTCCTCTCATACACCCTCAACAACTTGGAGGGTCCACCTTGTTCAGGCCTAACCAATTCTTCTAATTCTTTTTGGCTAACAGTTTACCACCCATCTAACAAACCAAGTTAATTAACCATATGAAATCAAAAAACACTGCAATCAGATTCAGTTGGAGTTTCAGACCTCATGAATAGAAGATGTAGAAGAAATTTGTTGGCATCCACATCAATACAAACAAAACATTCACATACAGCAGAAAATATAAGATACAAATGTAAAACATTAAAAACTAAATAGCATCCACTCTACAACTGAAGTTTGAAGACAATATTCCATGAAATTTTGTAACAGCTTCTTTTCATGGTGATGGAATTCAGTTCACCAATGGACAAGGCAACTTCACTCTTCAGGAAACTCAGGCAGTGCGTATACCTAGATTAACCTGGATATTGACATGATTCTATAAAGGTTCTTCAAAAATATGGAGTTAGGAAGAGACAAGGAAATTGGTGGGGAGAATAATGTCAGGCTGGTTTTTGTTGATTTTCTTAAAGAAATCTTAACCAATAGGCCAAACTGAATGCACAAAAACTATACACCCAAAGCAACAAAACCTGCTACTTCCAGTTCAGCTTGGACATAATGTTTTGGTTGGGTTA
>QAOA01007004.1:0-31871 GCA_003255065.1 Cercis canadensis
TTTTTATTAAAAGGGAAGTGATATTTTGTCTAGGCTGAAAATTGTTAAAATTGTTGATTTTTAAGTCACTAGGTGTGGTATAATGATAAGGAGTTTATGTAGTATACAAAAGGTTAAGGGTTCAAACCTTCTTGTTGTCCTGTAACAAAATACCAAAACAAAGAAAATTGTTGATTTTTTTGCTGGGTTATGGAGCTAGGTAATGCCACATATTTGAACTCGAGATAAAAAAGAGAGGAGTAAACTCCCTTGCCTCTCGAGCCAAATCCATTGGCACTAAAAGTTATTGATGAAAACTCTTGTCCTTATCATTTTATCTTAAGTGAGCACTATGCTACCCCTACCTCAGTTGGATGGGTTCAAGTGGGACCTACTTAATGATTTTGATGTCGTCACGAAGATTTCAAAAAATTGAGTCACGTAGTATGTGTCAGAATACACAGTTCTTTATAAAATATAAGAACGACATGATATAAGAAAGCATGCTAAGAAACAACTATTCAAATTTATTTTTTGGCACGTTTTTTTATATTATGACATTCTTACATTTTTATAAGAAATTGTGTTCTTGCACATAATGGATAATTTAATTTTTTGAGATCTTTGCAATGACATCAAAATTACACTATAAGTCTAACTAGGTCCCACTCAAAGAGGGTGAAAATAGTGCTATCCCCCCTAAGAAGATGGGTAGAGTAGCCCTCACCTTTATCTTATTCAATAATTGTTAATAGACCGAGTCTTTGAATTTATCGTACGTATCAAGATTATCCAAGTTATATGACACTATTATGGTGAAAAAGGTTTTATAAGGGAATTATTAAAATTCAATTTGCAAGTAGTGGTTCTATCACAATATGATTTAAAATTGTTTGACAAGTAATAACAAGAAATGTCAATTTTTTTTTCTTTTTATCATGATATGATTTTAAATTGTTTTGACAAGAACGTGATTGATAGTTGTGATCAGTCATTTTTTATTTACATATATATAAACTAAACATAAATTATCTACACCTTAATTAAAAAAAAATGATCATTAGTGCCACTTGCAAAATTTAATGCAAGATACATTTCCACCATAGATAAAGTGAGAGAGAAAAGAGATCATGTTCATGTAACCTAGCCCTAATTAAAGGGCTATTTATATCTTTTATTTTGCAGTTATGTAACAAATGTTACTTTAGGTCCTAATGTGGGGCTCTATAGGGTGCCCGTGATACTATTGATATATCCGATTACGCGTGCTCCTATATCAACGCCAACGACACATGTACTGACATAGAAATGAATACAAATATGCCTACTAAATTCAAAAGAATACAAATTTAATTATGTTTGCAAGATGATAATTAAGATTTATTTCAGTACACATATCTGGTCCGTGTGTTATATATTCTATTTTACCCTGATCTAAAATTGAAACTATTCAAATGAAAATAAGATAACTAGGTATGCATGTAATGCTATATAATTATAAAATGGATGTTATATAAATTATATCTAATTTTTTGGCCATCTATAGTATTACCATCCGTATACATATATATTATGCACGACAAATAGTAGTTAATTATGATTATAATGCCAATGGCCATAATTGGTTCATGCTCATTTGTTAGGAGATCTCTTATCTCTATAAAGTAGTTATACCTGCACTAACTGTAATAATATTATGAATCATGTGGAACCTTATATATTCAAGTACGTTCACCTAGTACAATTGTACTTAGTTCAACTATTTTGATTGTAATAAACTAATAATTAAAGCACTGTATAGAAACATACTAGTATTTACGAAACTTTACACGAAGTGGTTTACAAAAGTAGTTGACACCCGTGATCAATAGGTAATATCCCCACTAAAAAGAATATATCCAACAGCTGCTGTGACTTCATGATCCAAAATTGGTTGAAGTGTTCTCTACAAATAGCAATGCTCCATTTGATGCTTTGCCAATAAATGGGTCATGAGATTTCTTTTTCTAATATTATGATTATGTCGTAAAGTTTAAATATAAAACCTACAAGCTCTAAGGGTATATTAATACCACTTTGCCATAAATTATGAGATATTTTTTGGTTAATACCACAAGTATTTTTACTTCATCAAATTAGGTGTGGGCCTAACCTTGTTCGAGAGTTAGAGCAATTATGATTTCCTCTCTTTCAATAATATTATCACTAGACCTCGAACCCTTGATCACAGCTAAGAGAGCATGACCAAGGTTCAACTTGCTACTAGTTGAACTATGCACTTGTTGATTTATGATATATTTGATGCTTGATATACATAATTGAAATACTCATTAATTTCTCGGAGAAGGCTTTTTGTTAAATTATGTTCTCCATTCCAAAATGGAATATATTAATAACCTATCAAACGATAAGTCCATAAAGAGAAGCAGATTCATGCATCTTATAGTTAACTAGAATAAAACTCAAACTTGCATGCGGTGACACTTCTAGTTAGGTGCATCTTACATTGACTATTTCTTTATCTCTAATTTTCTGCCCCCTCGCAGATTCATCTTTTTTTTCCCCCCTAAAAAATCAAGTTTTATATTACATATCCAAGCCCTAACCTTATATTATTAGCTTGTGGACCCAAAAGGAGTTCATGAAGTCTTCATGATTCCAACTTAATTTCACCCTAATTTCATAATTTTTCTGAGTAATAAAACATAGTATACAAAAAACGGATATATACATTTCGAGGCTATAACTTAAAATGCCAGTAATATATTCTATATATCAGTTTGGCAACTCACAACCACAGAAAAATTAAGGAGAAGATAAATTGGGTGATTAGAAATGTGCTTAATTATATATATCTATACTAAAATGTAGTTGAAGAAAGAATATAAAATTTGAATATGCATATATAATGATCACTACAAGTAATACTCTCTTTTTACACCTCTTTTCATTAAAGTTTCAATTCAGCAAAGGGAACAAAAAAACAAGCAAACAAATATTCTTCGTTGTCCCTCAGAAATTCTAAATACTATGCGACTATAAATTTTTTAAAATATAATTTCAAAGAATATTTTAAAAATCAATCAAGTGTCCATATATTAACACCTAGTTACAATTTAAAATTATTTACAACATCAAATTGAACTTTAACTTAAAAATTTTATCAGCTACTTGTTGTTGCTGCTTAAATTTAAAACTAAAAAATAAAAAAAAAATCTCTAAGGTTAAATTAATTTTAGAAGAAGTGTTTTTCAACATTAAGATCTAATCAAATACATTAATTAATCAACTCCATGTTCAAATGCAATTAAGATCAGCAAATGTATTCATTTGAGTCATGAAAGAGAGAGAGATTTCCTTTTTCAAGATTTTACATATAATATTATTTTGAGACATGTGAGGCTGTGACAGCATTGCAAGAAAGTTGGAGAAAGTCTATAAAATGCCGTAGGTGCTTTCTGTTGATTACATTGTTATTTGCAAAAGTAATGACAAAGGATCTAATAATCTTTATTGATTTCTGTTCTGAATGAAGTATGACCAGTTTCTGTGGTCCAATTGGTCTTTCCTCTGCCTTTTTTAACCGGTTTCATTGCTGTTGATTCCATCATTGTTTTATGGCCAAAAAAAAAATCATTGTTCTGGGTGAATTTGCATACTAGTGTAGAATTTTTTTCAAAATAAAAAGTATTTCTGATTAGAAAAATATAATGGGATAGTTTTATGTGTTTGGATAAACTTTCTGATGCTTAAATAAAGCTCTTAATTTTTTATGCCAAAGTTTGACTCTCTTTTTTTTTTTTACTTTTCAAAATCTCCATTTCTGAGTTTATGAGCTTGTAAGTTTTGCTTTAAGAAACATTTTTCTAAAATTAAAAATCTCTATTGTATCCTAACACACCCAATATCCTCTAAATTAAAATTCAAACGAATTGATTTTGTAGGATTGGTTTTTTCTTTTCTTTTGATATGTAGTTAGATTGGTTACTGTGCCATATACATTAGTAATTCTACTTTTTGTCCCTATCATACACAAAGGCATTGTATATTTTTTTTGCTCCAAATATTTAAAATACTTTATATATATTGATTTTGCATGGCTTGAACTGTCTTCCAAAATCACGCATGCATATCTTGCGTATCTATCCATTGTATGTCTTGGTTTGATGCTTATGTATATATAGCTATTGTCCTATATATATGTATATATTCGAGACTATTATTTGACCAAACAAATTTGTCTATATAAAGAAATATATTATAGAGCGACATTCGAAGAAGCACTAGCTAAGTACATTGAATCTCATAAATGTGAGGTTAATCAACACATTTAATCGAGGAACGGCTAGGCACTTCCTTTATTGTAGTGATATAATAATCATAGCTTAGAATGGACAATGCGATTCTATGTTAGGATTTTGGTTTAGGGTTTAATTTTCACTTGTACTCAATGCATATTTAGACTACACTTGAGAAAATGGGGATGAAGCAGGGAGCAAATGATAACATATAAAAAGCTCTGACCTTCTTAGGATCTTTATGGTTTTCTTAAAAGTACAGAGACAATTAAAAGAAAAAACAGAACCTCAATTAGAAATTTAAAGTAAACAAGTTGGAGAACTTTAATGAGGTAAGAAGAACGTAACAAAAATCGTCTCAAATATTTGATTTTATATATTAAGTTTTTACATTATAGTTTCTTTGTTTTGTTGCATAAATGAAGGATTTGTTATTATGTTATCTCAAAATGAAAGTATCCCTGCCTTAAATTGTTTGACTTGTGAAATAACCAGTTATACATTCTGCGTCTTTTTAGAATTTTGAAACCAGACACTCTTAAACAACTATTTTATTTATGCACGAATATCCATATATTGGAAAATCAAATCTAAAACTTATTACACTGACAACATATGATTCAAAATAAGGTGAGTCCACTGTAATGGCTCAGGTCAACAAGTGATAACCAGATATATATTATTACTATAATTTTATTTGTACATACACAATTATAGCTATTCATTCTTTCTTGGCTTGATCAAACGTGGGATGATGTGACACTGTTATTTGTATATACACAATTATGATCAAGCTGGATCACTATTATATACGAATTTTTAATCACTTTCTAAATGGCGTTTGCAAAGATATAGGTGATTTGGGACCTAAAACGTGGGATGATGTGTCATACACATATCTTTTCCAACCAGGTTCAATGCATCTACTTGTAGTCAATTAACTAATTACATTAATGTTTTATACTTATATAGTATTAATAAAGAATTTTTTTTTTTTCTTGAAGCATTAGGGTATGTTGAAGTCTGAGTGGAGATTAATCTCACCCAAAAACTGTANATTAACCTCACCCAAAAACTGTAGTGACATGAGGAAAAAAAAAATCTGTTCGGTTGGACCGTTTAACTCAATTAATTATGTATCTTGAGAAGTAGGTCCTCATATCTTGAGTTGAACACCAAGTATATATCTTCATGATCATGCCTTTCAAGCAATTTGACATTATCGATAATATGTAGTGTTTTTACTTTTGTTTTTTGTGTATGCGTTTGCTCCACTTTCTTGAGTTGTGGGAGAAAATATGAATAAGTGATCACTTATGCGCATTGTCTTGTTAATTATCACGTTATTTATCATATAGACCTACTACATTCACAGGCACACCTATATATAATTTTTTTTCTTCTTTTTTTCCTTTTTATAAATTTTACTTAATTATTTGTTACTTGCAGGTATTATTGTTTTTAATGTTATAAATGACTGTAAAATGCTGGGAAATGAGAAGGGGATTACATGGAGATTGAACCTTTAACATCAAATATAATGGTTCTTATATTATGACAAAGAAAAGTGTCATTAGACCTTTTATTATTTTAGTTGTGTTACTTAACAATTAATGTATATGTTATTCTACATTAAAAAAAAAAAAAAAAGTGTATATGTTATATTCTAATATTCTAATAGCTTTTTGCTGAAGTGGAATTATATGTGGTCACCACTAGTAAATAGATAACTTCATTAATGCACTGATTATGACAAGCCATCCAATTATTTTCAACCTGTCTGATTTTAATTTACTTGACTCGTGCCAAGCACAAGCCCTTAAATAAATAAGTGCAAAAGCTATTTCTTTCAAACTTCTTTAAACAGCACTAAGGTATGTATCAGTTGATTATCATGTTATAGTTCAAATAAAAAAACTATGGTGTTATAGTTTACCTAATGCATTGGCANTTGATTATCATGTTATAGTTCAAATAAAAAAACTATGGTGTTATAGTTTACCTGATGCATTGGCACTCATAGTCTCACACCTATATATAATTTATTTTTTTTCTTTCTTTTTTCCTTTTTTTCCAATTTTGTACTTCTTTGTTGCGTGTTGGTTTTGTTACTTTAATTAGTTAATTGATTTACTTAACAACTAATTCCTGTGTTATTCCAAAATCCAATTATTCTAGTAGTTTTTATCAGAAGTGGATTTGGGGGGTCTCACCACTAGTAAGTAAATGACTTCATTAATACATTGATCGTGACAAAACATCCAATTAATTTGAAACTGTCTTATATTTAATTTACTTGACTCGTGGCAACCACGAGCCCTTATTGAAGTGCAAAAGCTATTTCTTTAAATCTTTCAAGTTAAATATATATAATTACTTGCTTAAAGCAGCATTAGGTTATGCCACTACTCCCCCTCCTTCATCTTATATTTGAAACTGTCTTATATTTAATTTACTTGACTCGTGGCAAGCACGAGCCCTTATTTAAGTGCAAAAGCTATTTCTTTAAATCTTTCAAGTTAAATACAATAATTACTTGCTTAAAGCAGTATTAGGTTATGCCACTACTCCCCCTCCTTCTATCCAGTGCATGAATCTAGGTTTTCTGTAGAGGGTGTATATCTTTAATGACATCTCCATTAATTGAAAGACAAAAAAAAAAAAATTGTAGGGTGACTTGCTTAGTTTATAAACACTTATCTGCAAATTCGTTGATGTTTATGGAATGGGTGACTTGCTTAGTTTCAAGATAGGTGATTGTGACATATATTCTAAATAAAAGGATGTTTCAGGTTTTTTTTTTTTTTTTAATGTGAATTTCAAGTATTTTCTTTTGGGTGTGCATGATATGAACGAAAACACAGCTACGGCCTTAAGAAGGCAACAAAAGAGGAGTACGCAGGTATCTGCCATACTATTCTTTACATGCACTTTGCACTAAGTTTTATCCTGAGTGTAAGAGTATAATCTAATCTATACTAAGGGATAAAGGAGATCATTTTGGTTTTGGTATTTGATTTTTCTTTTCTCAAAAATCTAATTTTATAAATTTACTTTGTAAATTTGATTATTAAAAAAAACAGTTTATATTAAAAATAGGGATGACTTTATAATGGGTGACTTGCTTAGTTACAAGATAGGTGAAAGTAATTATTTTAGGAAACTTCATGATTATAAGGAAAACAAAAAACAAAAAACAAAAAAACTATCTACTTCTTAACCACTCAGGTCTTTAGTACTTTAGCTACGATTTTAGATTTGAACACGAAATTCACAAGCCCTAAGAACGACCTCAATACCACTCAACTACAAATTATTTAGTTAATTAATCACTTAGGTTTTAAGAAAACTACATCATTTAAAAGAACAAAATCACCCATATTCTAGGTAAATTGAATCACTTAATTAGAATTTTTCAAAACAAAAGAAACAAACTTCTTGCCAAGAGGCTAGTAAACTCACAAATTTTTTATGCGTTTACTTTATTTTTCCTTTTTTTTTTGTACTTTTGGCTACAATCTTAGATTCAAACACAAAACCTACAAACCCTGAAGATAACTTCAGTACCACTGAATTACAAGAAATTTAGTACTTTATTTTTCCTCTAAACATATCAATCAGTAACTCTTTTTTTAACATCAAATAAAAGCTCCTTTATAAAATATAGAATAACAGCAATATCTATAATTTGAGGTTTTTTTTATATTTAAAGATAATTATAACTATTCTTTTTCTACTTGTAAGTAAATACGGATTGTATTTGTAAACAATGAATTTAAATTGAGAAAGAGAATAACAAGACCAACTTCTGAAAGCACGCTCTATTAAATTAGAGCTCTTTTTTATAATTATAATATATTTTTAAGTAGTATAATTATTTAATTATGTGAATATTGAAGGTACTGATCATCATATTATTCGAGACAAAAAATTTAGTATAACTTTTAGAACATCTGGCATTACTCAAAATTAAAACCTTAACCAGACTAATATGTAATTGAAGATTCTACGATATAAGAACTGGACTTGGATCTCCAAAACTATATCTGTTTATACTAATTTTTTTATTAACTAAAAAAATATATGGTCCAAGAAACCTAGACACAAAACCAAAAGAATCATAATACCACAGTGTGATAGGCAATTGTGGCAGGGACGGGAAGGATGGGATATTTCCATGTTAGCTCAAGCATTGCACAATAGCAGTTCTTGATATTAAGATATCTACAATCTCGTTGAAATCAAATTCATATTCAAGATCTCAGATGTGGAGAAACCTCATGTGTATATATATATATATATATATATATATATATATATATAGTATTCTTATCTAGCCAAAACAAAACGTTAAAACGATGCCTCACTCTCTCTCTCTATATCTGCTAAATAATTATCCTTGATTTCTTAACAAAAAAATAGTTTTTTTTTTTTTTGGCTGGGATTCTTAACAAAAAATAGTTTAATCCCATTGCCTCCCCCCATCCGCAAACAACTGGGCTTGGTTGTGTATTGGACGAGACTTACTTGTGATTGGGCTTGGTTGTGTATTGGACGAGACTTACATGTGGGGCCAGTTATTGATGTAATTTTCAGCCTTCTGCTTAATCTTTGTTGATGAAGTATCGACGAAGCAGGCTTAAACCTCTGATTCCTGGTTGATAAGTCCATAACCTTCATGCTTGAGTCCAGAGACCATAATTCGTTGAAACCCCTTAGATTTACTGCTATTAATTAATGACTAGTTTGGATGAAGTTTAAGACTCAATCAAACTGTTTTTTTTTTTTTTTGTTCCAAAAAGTTTAGAGTAAGGAGATGATACTCCATTCAGAGGTCAGGACATATGTCATAGGTTTCATTGAGTTTACAGTGGTATCTACCAATTGTCTATCAAAAGAAAACTATTAATAGTGAAATTCGAACTTAAGCCTTACAAGCTAAGTGCTTCTATCCTTATCTGTTGAACCAACCCCGGTTAGTAAACTCAATGAAACTTAGCTCTTTCGCAAAATATATATATATAGATTGTTATAGTTTCATGCCACATAATGATCAACTATAATGGTATACGTTAAAATCATGGGTCACCTTTAGCAAAAACTCCAGAATCAAGAAGAGGAAGACCAACAACAACACGATGCAGATTTTGCTTCCCCTTGAACTTTTTTTTATTGAACTAGCAGTATTTAAAATGACTTGACACTTGAAGTTTCATTCTAACTTCAGATGTGGAGCTAGATCTTGCTTTTACTGGGGAAAAAGGATGGTTCCAATCAGTGTTGTAAAAAGTTGACTTGATCGTATAGTTTCTTGCTGTTTAATGAAATTCATAGTACTGATTCATCAGAAAAGAGCCCAATGAATATATCCAGCTCGTCATATTTGTGAAATTGACTGTTTTCGTTTTCCTTACGTTTTATTTGTGTGAGGTGAGAATGGAATGTCAATCGCTTGAATTTGAATAAAACAAGTACTTTTGATAAGTATATTGAGATCATGCTCTTGGTAATTGGTATAGGTTTTTAGTCAGCGTTAATTTTATTTTTTTTTGGGGAAAATTTACATTAATTTTCTCTGATTTTTAGTTCATTTGTAAAATCCCTTCTATTTTGTTTTTTTTTTTTAAAAAAAAAAAAAAACTTACAATGTCACCCTAATTTATTAAGATTTTGGCCAATTTCAATTTCTGTACAAATAGTTGGCTGTTAGTTTAACATGCACGTGATTGCACAAAAAATCAGAAGCTAATTTCAGTGTAAAGTTGACTTAATTTGCCCTTATTAGAGAGCCAAATTTGATATCACAATTTAGAATTCATTGAGCTTTTAACACTTTAATAAGAGCAAAATTGTCTTGTGATAAAGATCATGTATCTAGATGAGGATCCGTAGATTTTTCAAAATCCATTTCCTTGATTCTCTCTAAAGTGCACTTTACTCTCTGAGACGCCCTCACCCTTGATTCTCTCATAGTTGACATAGTCTTTGTTATTTTGATTTTTGAATTTCATTGTATCTGTTACCTACTACCTTGCAGAATAGATAATTTTTAGATTTTATTGTTTCAGTTAGTTAGTTTCTTACTTATCTCATTACTCCTTAGTTAGTAGAAATCCTGTAATTAATTTATATATAGGATATTTATAACCTTTGGCCTTCTAATCTTATCTTATAGGATATTTATTTGTTGCTGATACTTTATTTTGCCCAACAATTACCTTGAATTCTGGCAAGATTCTTGCAAATTTTTCTTTTATAAATAGCATTGCTCTTCCTTAAAACATCTATATTATCTGATAATTAGAGCTTCTCTACTTGTTTTGCAGAAATCATATGCAAAAAGTAATATTTCAGAGAAACCCAAACATCAAGAAGAAGAAATCATGGGTGACATTCCACAAGTATCCCAAAATCAAGAAGAGACCTGCAACATATTTTACTTGCCAGATATGCATGGAAGCCATGCCTTTGAAAAATCTATTCAACAATAATAACCTCTGTGTTCATCCTTTCTGCTCTGGTTGCATCTCCCAGTTCATAAAAGCCATGGTACAAAAGAATAGAGACAAGATCAAATGCCCTAACTTGAACTGCACGAAACTATTAGACCCTTTGTTTTATAGAGACATCATCCCCAGAGCAGTGTTTATCAAGTGGTGTGATGTCCTTTGTGGTTCTGTTGTTTTACATACCATACAACGGTGCTATTGCCCTTACACAGACTGCTCAAATTTGGTACTTAACGAGTGCAAAACTGTGTATAAAGCACAATGCCCTAATTGCAAGAGATATTTTTGTTTTGTATGCAAGCTTCCATGTCATCAAGCGTTGATTTGCTCCAAGTTGAGTAGAGAAATTAGGGATATGATCGATATTTTGTTTGGAAAGCATTTTAAGCAGAAGGGATGGTCTTGATGCTACCGTTGTGGACAATGTCTTGCGCTTAGATCTGGGTGCAAACATATTACCCTAATGCCATACACCCAAATTCATTGTTCACACTTCAAGATAACAATAATAAGTAAATAAATGGATATTTGGTTATATTCATGATAAAAGTATCATCATCAACCAATAACCATTTAAAAATTTAACTGAATCATTGATATCAGTCTTTTAGGACTATAAAAATCATGTTTTAATGCTGAATTCCTACTTGCATTATGAGCAAATCCTCATTAAACATGATATTTAATCCATGAATTGGTGTTGTCAGGTACCAAGATGTTTAATCAGGAAAAAGAAAGAATTTAGAAGCAACCATGAAACAAAGTGCAAGGAAACCAGCCTTCTATGAAGTCTTGATAAGGACACGGGTAGGAACACAGCCGTGTTGCCCCCGTGTCTAACTCCCAGAAGCTGCTTCTCAAGGTTATTGACAGACACGGCCAAGACAAGATCAAACACGGCCGTGTGTGAAGCCGTGTTAAGCAGTCAAATTGTACAAATGGAGAACACGCCCAAAGCAAGGAGACACACGGACCATGTCTGAGGAACACGGTCTGAGACAAGAGAAGAACACGGCCGTGTTTGGTCCCGTGTTCGATGACCAGGAAAGCACCTTAAGTGACACGCCCAAGTTCTAAAATAAGACACGACTGTGTCAAAGCCGTGTTCAAGCTATTTCTGATTAGAAAACCTAATTCCACATAAGTATAAATAGGAATTTGATGTGGGGATTAAGGAGGCCGTACTTTGAAAGAAAGGGAGGAGCTAGAGCACGAGGAGGAACAATTGGGACTCGATCTACATCTAATTTTTCTTCTTTTCATCCTATGTTGAATTTTATCTGTTTGATGTATTGAATTTAGTCATGAGTAGCTAAACTCTTAGTGTTAGGGGTTTGATGTAATTCGTTTGTGATGAGGTTTCAAGATTGAATAAACTTATTTTAGTACAATTCTTATTGTTGAATGGAATTTACTGTTATTAATGCGTTTGAATGACTGACCTCCATTTGAATAGGTTAAAGATTCATTTTGATGCTAAGAATAGTAAGATACGAATATGCTTCTGTGAATTCTGTCATGAATTGAGTTAATCTAGGAATAGATAACTTAGTTTATGTGGTCTTGAATTAATTTTCTAGAGCTTAATCACCTAGACAAGTTAATTGTGTCAAGAAATTGGGATAGGGAGGATTGTTTCACCAAGGGATTGGGTTCAATCACATTAGGGAAAGTAGCCAACAACAAGGGAATTGTAACTGGAATGACTAGTTCAGTACTGATCCAAAGGTTACTTTGTCTATGAAGTAACCGAATTTGCAAGCGAATGAAATTAACTCCTAACCTTCTCATTCTTATCATCAATCTCACAGTTAAATTGCTATTTAAGTTGTTGATGTAATCATTTAAGTTTTGTTAGTTAATTATAGTAGTCATTTTAAGGCTGTCTTCAATCTAAAGTGTTTATTCTTCCAAATAGAACCAGTATTGGAGAAATTGGTAGTTGTTTACGTTAATCCCTGAGGACGATACTCTACTCATTTATTACTACTTGTGTGACTTGGTACACTTGCCGGAAAAAGTTCATCAATCATAAATGAATAAAAGAAAAAAACTTTAAGGATCAAAGCATTTCGTTTATAAGGTTTAAGTTTGATTTTTATTGCTAACAATCCCACTTATATCACTATAATCTCATTGAAGCTAATAGCATGTTCTGTCATTGTAATAAAGTAGATTCTCCCTATCCTAAACTTCAAATAAAAGAATCAACAATAATCCATCAAATTATCATACTATTCCAATCCATCTGCATCCATCCATTTGATATCTTTGCCTTGATATTATGCTGCTCTGGATTCATTTTTCTTTCTCCCTATTCTTCTTTCATTTTGAATTTTAATAATTTAATATATAACTTGACGTTTAGATATTGATGATCTAATTCTTTTAAGTTCCTTCGTTCCAAGCATAGATGCGGAACTAGCTGATTTTTGCTACTACTGTGGAGGAAAATACCTTCCAGGCCATTGCGGCGGACAATTCTCTATTGTTCATGTACTGGTCATTGTTTTAGGAGTACTTCTGTCCTTTCTTCTTTGGTATTTATGTTACGACTTTAGTTTGGACATATAACCTTCAAGCTTTGAGGACAATCTTACTACTACTCGACCATAGACTCATTTGTTACTTTTGTCCTTTTGCTGAAACAATAATAGAGATTCACAATTAATGTAACTTGTTTTGTTTGCATATGCTAAAAAAATACATACAATGGTTTATATTGTTTCCCAGAGTACTTAAATTAAAAATGTTATATATATCACAACATTCTTCATTATTTCTCATAACAATAGATCTAGGTCATCTAAGTGGACTAGTGTCTCATTTATGTAATACAAAATTGTTGTGGTGAAAAATGACCAAAAATGTTGTGGTAGAATCTTTAGGAATGTGTTTGGTAAAGCTGAATTTCCAAGAGAAACTTGTTGATCTAGAATCCTTATGAATGCGTTACAAACACATATTAAATAGAAATAAAATAATTTATAAATTCTATGCACTGTAGCTAAACATCAAAATGTTATCCTTAAAGAAATGATCAAATGGTTGAGCACTCTGTATTTTATTGTGAAGATCCATGCTCCAATCCTATTGGGACCATGTGAGAGTGAGATTATGAGAGGGGATAAGCTACCCATATTGTATAGCTTCCAATGAACCCAAAAAAATAAAAATGCCACATCACTAAAGTAATAACTAATGGATAACAATAAATTGTTTTAATTTTTTTATATATATATATGACAACACGTGGTAATTTACTAATCCAACATTAATTAAGAAATTACCTCACCTTATAATTCAAATAAGTAATGAGTAATTGAGTATTGCTAGTTAGCCATCCAACATTAGTTAAGAAATTACCTCATCTTATAATTCAAATAAGTAGTGAGTATTGCTATTTAGTTAGAAAAAAATAAAATTCTAATTGCCTAGCATTTTTTATAACTAATTTGAATGAAAAAATATCCTAAATGAAAAATAAAAAAAAAATTATTAATAAGCATTTTGGTTAGATAAACTAAAATTTGAGTTTTTTTTTTTCAAATAAGATGGAAAAAATTATTTTTTTTTCACTTATATATGCCGAGCTTAACAAATTTATGAGAATTTTTTCTTACAACCTCTTAGAACTTTCGTTTCTTTTTCTTGAGGAAGGAGTGAGTGATGATGTATGAACACTTATCGATTAGACTGACTTAAGTGGCTGCCCCTACAACTACAAGTATGGGCTCCTATGCTAATTTAATGCTGTACAAGCACCTTCACAAGTTGGCTGATTCTGCTACTTTCAAAGAAAAAAATGCAGAATATTATTTCTCAGAGAACGTGTTGCTGAATTGCAGTTTTGCATGTCGCAAGTCGCAACCATTGGTAATGGAAAGAAGTCAAGAACACAGCCCATGAAATTCTTAGGCTCACCACTTCCCTGAGAAAGGCTTGTAAGAGCTTCTGAACCAAAAGAAAAAGAAAAAAAANTGAACCAAAAGAAAAAAAAAAAAAAAAAAAAAGGTAATAGATTGAACAAAGTAAGAACACATGGGGAAAAATGACAACATTTACAAATTCTGGGTATAATTTACCCTCTAAAATTTTATGACACGTTATTGTTGTCGACTTATTGCTAGTTCTTCTACATTATCATACAATATGAAGGCATCAATTTTAGGTGTGACTTTAGGAAGTAACTAATTTTTATTGACATATATATTCTGAACTTTTTTTGAATTAGAAATCAAGACTACAAGAAATTTGGAAGTTAGAAAACCTTCAGACTAAATATATGCATTTTTGAGGTCAATGTAGCCCTAGTCCTACTTGCTCATTAAGCTACCTCTTCTAATAAGGGGTACTAGTGCTACATTGACTCCAAAAGTGAGTGTTTTGGATAGAAGTAACTCTTAATTTTTGGATTAAGTGTGAAACTCATCTAAATATTTAACATAATTTGACTTTACCTGGATCAAAAAAATTGAACTATTCATCATAAACTTTTTCCTATTCTATACTGCTCAAATTATGTATTTATAAAAGAATTAACTATCTTGACTTACACTAAATTATTTAATTTTGTGTGACCTTTAAAATAAATTAAAAAATAAGAGTTACTTTTATTGAAAACTCCCTCTTTTGAAGGTCAATATAACATTACTCCCATTTTAAGATTATGATACTTTTTTCTTTTAAAACATGGTTAGATGCACTGAATGTTCAGACCAAATTAAGACCTCTGGCTCAATCTGTTTTATGGTTGGTTTTGGGGCTCAAGCTGTTTTTTGGTTAGTTTTGGGGCTCAAGCTTTTTTTTGGTTGGTTTTGCACCTAGCTTTATAAGGAAATGAGCACCTGATCAATTGCCCTTACGAACTATGCACAAGGTAAAAAAAAACAAAAGAAACCATCCACTTCCTGCGGTTTTCATAGTTACATGTACAACTTGAACCTATTTTTTTATATGTTTACACATATGTTTTTATATATATTTTGTACTTATATATATGACAACATCAGAATTTAATGAATCCATTAAAATTTTAACCATGCACTTTGAACTGCGGAAGAGCCTTGGCTCAACTAACATTGTTATTGGGTGGCCCATCCCAGGTTGAAAGATCGAATCCTCTTTGGAACATGTTCCAAAAAATTATTAATTGCTCTCCTCTATTTACTCTCTCTCAGAGATTTTATGATACTACATGAGTATGTTATACTATACTGATGTGGCAAACATATGTAATTTTTATATTTTATTAAATATAAATATAATTTATTTTATTTTCTCAAATAAATTTAAAAATAGTTAATTTGTACATATGTTATTCTCATATTGACTAATCTCATATAATATGACATACTACATAAATATAAAAAGTATCTAAGAAACCTCCATCTACTTAAGGTAAAAAAAAAACATTCTGAACCCCTTTAAATTATTTTTTTATTTTTCTTAACACTTACATATTTTACCATTACTAATTTGGGCTACCCAGATTTAAAACTGGATCTATCTAAATATTTTATGTATAGTTCAAATTTCATATCATTCATTTACCACTCTTTTTCCAGTGTTGGGTCAAAGGTTTTTCTTTTTATATTGTTCAGATTTTTCAACAATATTTATACATCTTTTAAATTGTATAAACCTATTATTTTTCTTTCTATATAGCTTATTCCTTTACTCCCCAATTTCACTACGAACCTGGCGACTAACAACTGCAGCAACTTGAACTTACTTTTGCCCTTCGGTATTCTTCCTGTTTGGAACTTTGGACTGGTTTTATTGTATTCTAATGGTTGATTATCGTGTAACATTGTTTACCACACAGCAACTACAGGGTTCAACCACTTGATCTTATTAATTAATAACTGTCATTTGGAAAGCATTGGAGTTCGTATTATGTCAAATTTTTTTATATTTTGGTTTTAATTCCTATTTGTTATTTTATGCAATCATGCATGTTGCCGTCACTTGCTGCGTCATCCTGTTAGAGTACTTCGATAATAGCTTTTTTTTTTCTTTCTGTAAGTTTATATATATTATTCTAGTCTTAAGTTATTATTATTAAATATAAAATTATTTTTAAGCTTTTATTACATTTAAGTTAAATTGATTCTTGATATGATATTAAAATTTCTTTAAAACTTAAACTTTTAAGTTAGATTAATTTTTGACAATTATACATGTATGAATTAATAATAAGAGTTTTATAAATAATTTATAAAAGTTCTTAGTGTCATCATGTCGTTCACCAAAAAAATCCGAAGTTTACCGAAAGAAAAAAGGTCTCATTATGTTAAAGTATTTCCTTCAATATCATTGGATATTTTTTTTAATTTTTTTACAATTTTAAATATCATATAAAAATATATTTAATTTGAAATTGAATTTGGCAACAATTAAGATTTGCATAAAGTGGATTATAATGATAGTGAAAAAAAATCTAAAATATATTTAATTCATTATAACAATATTATATTTCTTGTAATAAGAAAATAAGAATTTGATTTCTTTAGGTGCAAACAGCCAAACACTATCCAGTATCCAATGAAACAACCACTCGCCACAAACATCTCATACCGTATACAATAATAATAATAATAATAATAACCAACTCATACTATATTATATTTCATTTTTCTAATTAGAGGATGAGTAGAGTTTGAAAGATCCAGTTGTTAAATAAATTGGTCAAAAGAGAAAATGGAAAGCGATGTGTTTCGATTTCTCTTTATGTGATCTGGAGCGTGCACTTGATCGCTGAAATGAGCAGGATTCATGGTGCAGTGTTCTGTGTCTATCAAGATCAATTGTCAAGTGGGAAGAAGATTGTGGAAGAGGTAATTAAACTACATTTTTAAACCCATGAAAAGGAGTATTAATATTTCTATATTTTCCTAATCAAGAAAAGTAAGATTAATAAATTCTAACATAATAGGCAGCCAAAGCTACAGTGAACTAAGTTCATTGAACCTTAACCAAGTTGCCTACTTGCTCTTTTTTTTTTTTTTTTGTATGCCCACTTGTTCACTTCGTTAGAGTTTTTGTTTTTTTTTTTTTTAACTACGACTTGCACACCACTTTTTGAATAGGGCAAACTAAATTTAGGGTAAGTCATTTATGCTTAAGAAGTCTTGCTGTCAAAAGAACCAGTAACTAAAATATTGTGTGAGAGCACTTGAAGAAGTCTCCTTTGTTCAAGGAGATCCTTAAACACAAAACCTCTTGAGGAGTTCTGTGACCAATTAGTATATAGCCTAGTTGGTGTTCACTTCGGTAATGTTGTTGGTGAAAATTATATAAGTTACATCTAGTGAAAATTATGAGTTATAGATAAAAGAAATACAATTTAGAATAGTTTTTTTTATTGGTACAATTTGAGTTTTTTAGTACTTTGGGTATGACTATATGTTCAAGTGCAAAAACTGCAAGCCATAAGAACGTTTTTAGTATCACTTGGCCACAAGTCATTTGGTACAATTTAGAGTAGTTGATTTTTTACAAAGTTATGGTCTAAGATTCAAATTCTCGTTCACATAACATCACATTTTTAAATTTTTGCTTTATCTATTTAATGACAAAAAAATTAGAAGATTATACACATTGACCACAAAAGTCTTGTCTTAATTTTATGTACTCCATGTCACTAAGAGTCATGTATTTTGCACATATATAAATTTTTTTATTTTTTTTTATTTTTTATATTTACATATATGTAGAGTTGTCAAGATGGGTCAGCCCGCCCCAGCTTGCCTTGACCCACCACAACCCGCAATAAACGGGGTGGGGCAAGTTGACATACCGTTTTGGCGGGATGAGGAATCCTTAACCTACCTATCCCGTTGGTGGGATGCGGGTTAAGCGGGGCAACTTGCGAGAAAAGATGAAAAAATCTATACAATGAGAAGAGAAAAAAAAACATCAACTAAATAATTGAATAATCAATCATCAAGACTAAGGGCATAAGAGATTAATAGTGTAAATAGTCTAATAAAGTCTAAATAAACTAATTAAACAACAAAATTATTCAAAATTCATCATCTATCACATTAAAAAAAAAAATTTGATCACAAAATTATTTTAATACTTACACAATCTTTATTATCTATATATATATAATATACAAAGATAAAAGTAGTTAAAAATTAATTAATCCCCTTTATTTTTTTAAAAAAAATTATGATTATGCTACGGGTTGGCCTGCCTCAACCCACCAGGTATGACTCGTCCCATGTACATGGCTGGGCGAACAAGCCCAACAGGCTCAACTCAAATTGACAGTTCTATATGTACGACAATGTATATATTTAACTAAACTCACTTAAACTAATAATCACTCAAAAAAAAAAAAACTTTAAAAGATAATCCCAAGCTCCATTGTTATAAGAATGACATGTAATAAATAAACACACTCGTCTTGATTAGTTTTGTGGTCCCCATCCTATTACTAATCCAGGTTTACAAACATAATTTCCGATCGGTAAATGGCAATTTGACCTTTTCTGAGTAAAAGTACAGAAACATTCTTCTTTTCATGATTAGTTTAATTCCTTCGTACAATAGATATTTTCTTCTCTCTCTACTACGTTGCCCTTTTTATTCCAGCGGCCAGCCGATGGTACGCCCTTCAATCGTTCAACGAACGAAAGAAATGAACTATTCATTCGGTTCGTCTATTTCGTCCTCTCCTCCTCTGCCGGAACGACGTCGTGTTTTGCTGTGCCCTCTTGCAGTCGTGCTCTCCTCCTAAGCTTTCTAGTTTGCTAATCTTGTTGTGTAGAGGCTCTGTCCATGGCGGATAAATCCGCTGACCTTAGAGAAATTATTGAGGCGGGGACACATGACAAGTAGATCTGGCTATTTTGATTGTATCAGGTAACACTAACATTTCTATCCCTGCTTCTCTATATATTTTTAAGTCAGGTTTTTATGATGTGATCGACATGTGATTTGCTCTTCAAATGCTTGTTATGTGAAAGTAAAACTCTTAATTGTGGCCCAAAGAAAAGGAAAGAAAAAGAAGTGAAACTGTTTAATGGTATAAATAGAATCAAATGTGATTTTATTTTCCAATTCTGTTCCTTATGAACTGCTCTTGGGATACGTTTTGTTTTCTGATACCGTAAAGGCTGCAATATGATTGTTTTTGTGCAAGGAGCTAGCAGCTAGAAAGTCAAAAAGAATTTGTATGTTTAGATCAATAAGGGTTCTTTGGATTATCTGACGATAAGTGATAACTAGTTCACTTTTTAGTGGCATAAATATGTAAGCAAGTTGGGTTAATTTCATTTCATCTATCTCTATTGATGTGTAATGTTTGACAATACTAGTAAAGCTTTTTGGTGTTTGAGTACCGTTTTAGCACATGAATTTTCATTATATGCATGGAGTGCTCACCTAATTTAACTTGGGTCAGTAGTGTAGATTTCTCTTCGTTTGGGATTGGAGCCATAAAATTTTAATTTTCCTAAATTTTAGTCTTCTTATGAATATGTAATGCTAGGTTGGATATTTCTGGTTTGCAATTTTAGTTGAGCCTCAAGACGAAGGATTTTGTTCCCAAAGTTTGACTTTAATTTGGTATATAAGTCAAAATTAATGTGTTAGAATTGATTCACAATAACAACTTTTTGTCATAATGATGTTGAAACATGACAACTTGTTGAATTAATTAATAAGTCAATCATGATTTGTTCTTTCACGCGCGGTGAAGTATCTGATGGATTTTTTTGGGGATAGTTATGTTTAAGTTAGTCATAATCATAAGAAAATTTAAGCACGTGTATCTAGGTAAAACAAGATTTGCAAGCCACTAGTTTGTGTTCCAAAAACCTAAGCTATTAGGTGAAAGTCTAGAAATGATTTTATATTTATCACGGGCGTTTATATTTAATACGCCCCCGTCCACGAAAACCCTTTAGACTTGAAATACAAAATACATGTCCACTTATATCTTGTGCTGAAATTTTAATTTAATTTAGAAAGTGGTGATAGAATGATTTGATCTTTGACCTAACAAATTTAATTGAGAAAGTGATGATATAATGATTCGATCTCCTGATCATTAAGTCAAAGAGATGCTGATACTATGTTAAAAATTGATTTAAATCAAAAACTTAAGTTGTTTGGTGAAAGCTCGTGAATGATTTTATATTTAACAGTTTGGATGTTATTGAATTATAGTGTCTCATTGTATATTTTCACACAACATCCACAGCCTTCCACCATTTGATCATATTATTAATTCTCAACTGCAGCCATTGGAGATAGTGTGCAAAATTCCTTATGCATTTGCTTTCCCCTGTGCTCTATAACGCAACCTTGTTTGCTGGTCACTTGCTGAATCAACTTTCAGATAATAGAAGCATAAAAAGGTATTTACATATGTTATTTTTAAATTATTTCTTACATATATATGTTTCTGTTTGATTACTCTAATTTAGATAGTATCAAGCATACACGATAAATAGTTAAAGAAAGAGAAGACTAAACTATAGTTACAATCTTCAATTATCATACATAATTGAAATTCCTCTTGTTTGTACAAACTTAAGAACAAATCTCAAAAACTATAATTAAATATTTCATGAATATATATATTTCAAATATTGTAACTCAAGTGGAAATGAAAAACAAATCAGTGTCTCCTTGATATAATTAATGACCCCAATATTAATATAATATCTGGAAATACCTCTAATTAATATTGTTATAGTATTAGAGGTAATCCCAATATTAGAATAACTTATATTTACCATCATTTTCAAGACCTAAACATTGTCATAGTATTAGTCTCAATCATTATTTCAGATAAATTATCATGCTGTCTGACTATAATGTTCTTCAATTGACCATTTGTGAGGTGCAAGCCTTCCACTTTCTTGTTTAGTCTAGCATCTTGCCGTATTTTATGTTTGGGGGTAATATTTGGTACACCGCCATATCCTCAATGGTATATGAGATACCTTGAAATTCAATGCAAAAATTTAAAATTTTCATATTTGGTACGAGGGTATGTTTGGTAGGGAGAGTAAAATGAATAAAATTTAAGAGAATAAAATTTACTTTGTTTTAAATATATTTGGTTGTAAAAATAAATTAAGGGAAACTCAATCATTAAGAGAGTAATAGAAGGGAAATATATTTTAAACCATATTCACTAATCTCTCACCTCCTCAAACTCTCCTCCCTTCTTCCTTTTTCATCTCCTCAAATTACCAAACATACTAAACATAATTATAGAGTAATATTTACACCAATTATTACTTCTTAAAAAAATAGTAAATAATATACCCTTAATATTTACCCCTTACAAAACATACTCTCATAATGAAATTCATTTAAAATATACATATATATATAGATACTAACAAATATGGAAATCCAAGATATCAGATTGCCTCACATTATTATGCAATTGTAGAAAATTGGATGAAGTCCTTCATGATGGAGTGGCTCATGACCTTTTATGCAAATCTCTCTAAGCAAGGTTTTATAGCTAAGTCAATCAGAACACATATTCTAGTATAAACCTTCCTTTCTTCCAAGCATCCACCCTTAACTACTTTCCATCATTGATTTTTTTTGTGCATAAGCATTCTCTAGAATTCGGTTTCTTAAAAGATATTTGGTATATATCTTTACTTAGGTATCTCATATATTCTAGTATGCTAAATACGAGTTGTATAGCAATATTTGGTATATTATTAAGAGATTAGGAAATTGACTTAATGATTGATTAGTATTAAGTTTGTTCTCAAAATTTACAAATTTTATGTTTAAATTTGAGCATATACTAAGAGATTATAATATTGACATTTAAAATTAAGAGATCATTAAGTGCTTCACAGTTAAGAGAATATCTTACTGAAAAGAAATGCGAAAATGAGATTATAGGTGAGTTGTTTTAAATATTACAATTGGGCCAGTCTCCAAGTGGTGAAATGAGAGATTCTTATAATTCTTTATTGGCACAAATTATAATTGGTGCAGCAAGAGAAATTCTCTGACTCAGAACACATAAGACTTTTCATTATCTAAATATTGCCTTTGACACCTTATCATCTTCGCAAGGCTTTTCTCTTCCGATCATCTTGGTCTCACTGCTTATACCATGAAGCAAAATGTCTCAATTGAAGTGATGATTGCAGAATGGCTGAGAACTGTCTATTGCATGAAGGTGGAGAGAAAAGAAACAAGGAAAATAATCCTTGAGTTGCTGTTGTTGGCCTTCGATGGATTCTTCTTGATATACCTCCATCGTTAATTCATCCACGGCTTCACATTTTTTTTATTAGTAGATATATAATAGGAATAATTTATCTCTTTTTAAAATTTTATCAATTTATTTTTAATAAAATTTAAACATGAAATATTTATAATGAAATATTGAGAACTCAATTACTAAATGATGGATTTTTTTTTTTTTTTTTTTTTTNCAATTACTAAATGATGGATTTTTTTTTTTTTACATAATCTTACCTAGGCAATGCATGTTGCTTTGATAGTGGGATGCATTTAAAATGATTGTTGCTCTCCAAAACTACTTAAATCAGTGCTTGATGTAGGAGATAAGTGATTTTGGAGACTTTTACCCCCTAACCAAATGTGACATCCACTTGATCTATAAAGTCATAATTAATTGATTATTATTAATTCTCAAAGTAGGATGAAGAAAATAAGTAAACTATATTCTCAATAAGTATTAAAATTTGAAAAATATTTTACACATTGAAGTGTAAAGATTTTAAAAAAATAAAATTTATTCACTTAAAAAAACTTTCTTAGTCTATTTTGTAGAAAATAATCAAAATATTCTTCAATATTTATGTAGTATATTCATTTATATTTAAATATAATAACTCTATATATAAATAAAATAATCACATAATATTTATAAATATTTTAATAATTTTTTATGGTGTAACAAAAATTTACTTAAAATTTTATCTTTTTTATATTAATAATATTTTATTCTAAATTTTACAATTCTAGAATAATTCTCTAAAAAAGATTCGAACAGTACCCAAAAAGAAAAATCTTCAGCCACATAGACCAAAGCAACCCAAATTGATCTTATCTGCCACGGTGCCAGTGCCACTAGTCACTAGAAGACCGAAAAAGGGTTGAATTGATTGAATAAAAAGTTTAATGACTGTAAAGGCTACTCGACACGTCAGGCAACAAATTGTCTGTCTTAATTTATTTGTTGCAATAAGCCACTAACGTCAACCAATAAGGTATTGACGCTGTCCCTTTTTATTTACGAAAATACCCCAGTCCTAACCTCGCCGGACACCTGTCCAGGTCCACCGCAGATCCTTCGCAGACAATCTCCACGCTCCGATTGGTTGAACCTTTTTTAGTCTAGATATTTTTTTCTCTCTCTACAACGTGGCTATTTTTTTGTAGTACTCCACCTGCTAGCCGAGGTGCCAAACGGCATTCTGATTCTGGTGACATTCAAAGAATGAAGGAACGATTAGCGACGTCTTCCTCGTTCTCCCTTCAGATGCTCCTTCTCTCGTCGGTGTATCTACGGCGGTTTTACCATCCTTCGCCGACTGCGATTTTTTCTTTGTACGTTAAGCTTTCATTCTGTGCTTTAGCTGACTGATTCGCTGACAGAGTCGAAAATGAGGCGAAGAAGCATGGGCAATCGATCTG
Source organism: Cercis canadensis (assembly GCA_003255065.1). Lineage (NCBI taxonomy): Eukaryota > Viridiplantae > Streptophyta > Magnoliopsida > Fabales > Fabaceae > Cercis > Cercis canadensis. The sequence goes on from QAOA01007004.1 coordinate 24,452, forward strand.
GTTTCTTGATTTTCATCAGGTAGTGCTCACATTCACGTTCTCATTCTAATAAACTCTTTCTCTAGTTTTTCTGATTATTAAGACGCGCTTTGCGTTTCAATGCTTGTTGTGTGAGGTTCGCTCGGGAATTATGGTTGTAGAAATGTGATTTATTTTCTCAGTCTTTTCTCTGATGAAAACGTTTTGTTCCTAAGTGCAAATAGTGCTGAACGCGTGATTTCGTTCATTTTTCTATGGAGTTTATGCTGAGGTACAACGTGATTGTTTTTGTGTTTGTTGTTATATTTGTTGCACTGTTATGAGTTGCTTTCAAGCTGTGATCCAGAAATTGGCATGTTAAGGTTATTTGAGATTGTTTGGACCGCATATAGCAGTAACTAATAACGAATTAGCTAGTAACTGATATAAGTGGAAGCTAAGTGGACGTCGCGTAAGAGAGTGCCTAATAACGATGTAATGTTTGATAGAATCTTATTTGTAATGGTTTAATGGTAGAATATCTTTGGTGTGGAAGACTGAATTGAGAGCATGAAGTTGGTTTACTAATGAAGTCTTTTGGTGCGGAGTACTGATTTGTGAACAATATTTTTTATCATGCATACTGTCAGAAAGATACATAGAGAGCAGTGGTTTTAGATCTTCTTTTGGATTTGAGGCCATAAGTTTGGTATGTTGTCTAAGTGCTAAGTTTCTATTATGGTAGGTTGGATATTTCTGGTTTTTCATTTTAAACATCTAAAGAATGAGGATTTTGGTCTGAGAATTTGCCAATAATGTAGTGCACGAGTCAAAAGGAATTTGCTAGGTTTAAGAGTGCTTGTAATGACATATTTGAATCATAATCCCGAGGATATATAAGCACCATATTTGTAAGTGAAACATCAATTTGATGTGTATCCATCTAATGGATCTCTTTTGGATTGGTCATACTCTAGTTAGTCATAACCACAAAGAAACATATGTACTAGTTAAGTAATTCGAACATTAGTTGTTCCTTTGTTTAACATTTTTAAACTACAGAAGAATATATAAATATTTTGTTGTGAAAATTTGCCGATGAAGCAGTACATAATCCAAAAGTAATTTTAGAATGTGTTGTGCCTCCTAATTACGTAAGTGATTCATAATGCATGGAGATCCAACCCCTTATGGCCTCTGATTGCCTGGAAATTTGTCCTAGAAATGGTGGCATGTGAATGGGCTTTGCTTTTGGCCCTTTGATGACCGTATAGCTTTCCGAATAGTCCTCTGATGGGGAAAACCTTAAAAAAGATGGGGAAAAAATGAATCTGGGCTTTAATTATGACATAATAATTGAATTTCTGCTTATCTCTTAAGTGGCTGGAGCAGAATGTTCAGATTTTTAAGGGGGAACTTCAGTCCTAGGCTTCCTATGGGACGTTACAGCATTTTGGTTTCTCTCTGTTGCTTAGCTTGTGGTTTATTTCAAGATGTCCTCTTGGCTTCCCTCTGTTAGTTTTCTTGTGTTTCCCTGTTGTTTCTTGGCTATGAAGGATCTCTTCTCCTCTTCCTTTGTAATCATTCTCTCTCTTCTAATTAAATTCTTCTGTTAAAAAATACACTTTAGTGGAAGCAAGAGTCACTGAAGAGAGTGCCAAATGATGTGTAATGTTTGGTTACTATTAAAGCTTTTCAGTGTGAAGTATTGAATTGAGAACATGGTCTTTTCATATCCATGCTCACACCATTTCACTTAGGTCAAGAGAGTCAAGTTCTCTTAATTTAGAGTGTGAGCCATACATTCTTGATGTTGTCTAAGTTGTATTTACTTTTAAATATAATGCTAGGTTGGATTTTTCTGTAATATGAACACTAGTTTAGCAAGTCAAATAATATTTTCTCTTTCGTGGTGTATTCATCTGATGGAATTAGGCTTGTACTCTAGAGAAGAATGCTACTAAAAAGTTTCTATTAACCCAAATGGAGTATCTATGTGGTGTTGCTGATGAGGTGTTTCATATGTCAAATACAAGTGATCATCTTTTTTCAAATAACTTTTTTATTTGATTCTATTCTATTCTGATGCGTACAGTAGTTCACACAAATGAAATTTAATATCTTGAACCTACATATAAGAAGTGGGACAAATGACAGTGGTATATTTAACAAATTAAATCAGGGGCTCTTTTTTCTTATGGACATCAAGACTATATCCAAAAATAGAAAAGGTATTATGAGTAAGGAAAAAAAAGGAAAAATATCAAGGGTATATTTAACAATTTCACTTAGATCAATGGTGTCATACTCTTCATTTGGGGTTTGAGCCATACATTCTTGAGTCTAAATGATATTTTTTCTTAACATAATGCTAGGTTGATTCACTGTAATTTGAATTCTAGTTCAGCAAGTCAAATATTATTTGCTCTTTAATGGTTTGTTCATCTGGAATTTTTGTAATTGGTTATATTTCATTAGGCTTATTATCTACAGAAGAATGCTACTAAAATGTTTCCAGTAAGTCATGCGGAGTATCTATATGGTGTTTCTGACAACATGTTTCATATGCTAAATACATGGACCTCAAAACATGTTCCATGGACAACGAGGATTCTGATGATTGATTTTATAATTTCTTTTATTTTTTTTTTTCACTCTGCTATTGTATGAATAAGAGTATCGGTATTGCTGGTACACTAACCTCTGCTTACTTCAATTTTTGCAACCCAATGTGTTTAAACTGTATTCCTCCTCCATATTTAAAAATAAAACATAAGTGGAATCCTTACAAGCCATTAACCTGCTCGGGCAGTTCTTCTTAATTTGTTGTATTCTATAAAATTTGGTACAGAAAAGAGGAGAACTAAGTATGGATCAGAAAAGAACTTCTGTCCTGTATTGATAAATGATTCACCTTGATATCAAAAATATAATTGTAGTGCACGAGTCATGGAATTTACATCAAACAAATGAAGTAATGTGTCAGTGCATCTTAGAACTTTCTCTTTCAACCTTCTGATTCTGATATTTCATAGGATTCAAATTTGATTCTTCATAACTCAGTTTACTAAATTTGAAGCTCCAGCAAAAGTAGTTTGTAGAAAGAGGTGGTTTGATTATGTGTGTCCCTCCTCTCTTGGAGAAATTGTACATGTTAATAAATTTCAGCAGAATTTGTGTTGGCCTTTCCCACTTTTTGTTGGAAATGTTTGTTTATGGCCATATATGGTTGAATTACTTATTGTTATAAAGTTATAAGATCATAGGAAACAGCCCAGCAATGCATATTAGCTTATTGCAAATCTGAACTTCTCATATGTAGGTTTAAAATGGGCATGGTGTGAAATATATTCTATTCAGCAAAAAGAAAATTTTTTAGAAAAGAGAGAAGAGGAAAATAAGCCTACCACAATTACTTGAAAGGCTGTTACCAATGGAAACCCAAGTTCTACTGGACAATCTTGGTATCTGATGGTATCAAATTATGTTGCTTAAAAAAATCTAATCTGAACATACACTTTTCATATGTACCTTGGGACTTAAAAAATGAAAATAAATGTTTACTTAACGCTCTTTCTTCTAAGCAGAATTTATTTAATCCTAACTAATTAAGCTAGGGTGATCTGCTGAGCAATTTGATATTTTTTTCTTTAATTTTAGACATCAATAAAGCTCATCATAGCATTTATTTTTATCTTGTCCGCATAATTATTTACACTAACCTAAACATGTATCCTGTATTCTATTATCGAATGCAGACAAGTTGTAATACTAAATGCTTGAAGCATTTGTATTCAACTCATATTTATTAATATCTTTGGTCATCCTATATTTTGAAAAAGATGTTCTTTGTTTCACCAAAAAGATGATGTCCTTTGTCTAATAAATGATTACTATATTTAGTTATATTTTATTTACTGATCAAGAATCATGAATATTTTCCCTCTCTAACTGAAACCCAGGAAAGATGCTGATGAACTGAAGTTATTTTCCTCAACTTGGCTGCACATTCAGATAATAAGAAGTGGGTTCCAGTGGGCAGATGTCTTCCAGTTTCTCAATTAGTAAGGTATGAAATTCTCTAAAACCATGTCACTTGAAAGAGAATGGTAGATTGAGAAACTCTTGATTGTTGAAATTACTGAGTCATCTTCTCATTGAGACATGGCAAAAAGAAAAAAATATTCTCATTGAGCACTTCTTCCAGGAGGTGTGATACTGAAAGAATAGCATAAAAGAAAGAGTTATTAGGTTCAATAATATCAAATTTAATATTGTTTCATAATTTTTCTATTAAAAATTGTTCCACAGGTTAGTTTAGGATCTGTGACCCTTGCCATCAATATGACTGCATTCATGGGAATGGATTTTTCACTGAGTTCTGCATGCATTGTGGCTATCAATATTTTACACCTATGCAAATATAAAGTTTCAGTTGAAATTTTAATTGTAAACTAATATGAAAATCAATTTATTGATTCAATGGAGAGTGTAGGATAAATTAAAATTTCAGTTCATTTTGTTAGCCTGAGTTTATGGTTACTTCTTGGTTTTTGACATTTTTCCATATGGAACTCTTTGGAGTATTGAGTTCAATCTCTTTTTTCTCATTAATAGTTGTCTGTGCTACCACAAACGTTGTTACGCATAATATAGTCCCTTGTAGTTGTGGCTTATAAGCATAACACAAACTATATAGTTAATATTTTTTGTTTTTTAATAAAAAAACGAGTATTTGTTGTTGATGCATGGTATCTCATGTAGCCACTTAATACCATGATACTTTATGCTCTCCCATTTTTTTTTTTTTTTTTCAAAAGCTCATTACTGGAAGATATAATGAGTATCCTCATTTTTGAGATATACCATTTATATCTACAAGAAAATCCTATCTTCACCATTCACAACTTTTCATTGCCCCAAGATTAATTCCCTTGTCAAAACTCATATTCTGGCTGCTTTCTTCTGGGCTGGTCTCTTGTAAAAAGACTCCACATCTGTTTTACAAGAGAAAAGCTTGATCTTGTTACTTAGAGATGTATTCTTTCTTTCAACATGGAATGCAGCCTGACCACGAGAAGCTGGGATTTTGATCAATCTTCTTCAGTCTTGTTTGAGAGGGGACAGTCATTTAAACAAAGTTAAGATGGTAAGTAAACTGAAGTTTCCAAATATTAAATAAGTTGCTATGATGAGTTAATACTTAATAGCGACTATGTACTCTTCCGTTTAAAAAAGAAAAAAAAAAAAGCCACTATGTACTGATTTTATTATATGACTGTACAACTTTTATCCGAAAAGAATTATATGGTATGAACCAATTTATGGGTCATGCTGGGATTTGGTTTTATGTCAACTCAAAATGCCAGTGCATGAGCCTATTCATGTAGAGAATAAGATTGTTTCAAGAATTTTAGCTTGGACAAAAGGGAGCTCTTTAACCAAGTCTAGAATCTAGATTAGAGGCCATTGTCTGAAGCCTTCAGAGATTTGACTTGCAAGGAAGTGAGAAGTAGCTGATATGGGGAGGTGGTGCTGGAAGAGAAACAGGTTTTTGGGGAGTCGTGTTCTTCTTTCTTATACAAGAATGAGTAGTAGTTATAATGTCGGTTTTACTAGATATAAATTAAGGGGCACTGTTTTAAATTAAATTAGTATGTGGTCAATATGAGATTTGAAAACTTAGTATCTCACTACGTGTATTGTGGATTTATCATAATCCACTGTTATACCCCAAGAGCTGCCTTCCATTCTCTCTCTCTCTCTCTCTCTTGGCAAGATTGGGATCTGAAACAAAAGGAATAGTTGGGATGGTTGGCAGTAGGTGAAGGGGCCGTGAATTAGTTGGAATTTGGTAAAATCAATGCTTTTAACATAAAGCACAAGGCTGCCTGGAACTTGGTCAAGTTTTAAAGAACAGCCCCTGCTCAGCTCATGAGCATTAAATATAATCTTGTGCCTGGTTGAGCTGGGTATATTGCTTGAACATTGGTCAGGCATTCACTATTTTCCTAAGGTGGGATAGTGGTGGTAGATTGTACTTAAATATACCCAAATGGGTTTTTCCTGCAAACAAATCAAGCATGCTGACGTTGTTGCCTGGTTGTAGCTGTTGTTCTTGAAGCTTGAGCAGTGCACTGATGTCAATTTTCTCCCATGTAATGTTAATGGAAATAGGAAAATCTTTTTATCCTAAAAAGCAAGAATTATGAAAATCTATGCATTTGCTTTAAGCGCATAGAGCACAAACCTATAACTATCTACATTCAAAGAATAATAAGAATCATGCAAATTCTTGTGTCAAACCATTGGTACTAGCCCATCAACTTTCCTTTCTGTTTGTATGGCTTCTTCAACTGTAAGTACTGGGACATCTATGTGGGGTCATACAGTTAATTTTCACAAACAGAAATTTGTGTACACATTGGGTTTTGCTCATATTATAAACTTTCTTTGATAAAACCTCTTACACGGCCTTCATTTGGCTGCATTTCTTTTGTTTAGAATAGAGCTTTATAAGTGTCCAGTCTTGATGCATCATATACCTAAGACTCTGATATACATCCATATTCTTGGATATCCAGCCCCATACATCTGCAAGAAATGCAACTTCTCAATAATTTTTGCAATTTGATACTACTTTCATGTGCAAATAACTTGTAAAACTGTGAGTGCTGCAATGTCTTGTTATTTTTTTTTTTTTGGTAGCATTTTTATTATGATTCTGTGTCCTTTGATGTGATATTCTCAATGGTAACCCTTAAGTAGGAATTGTCCTTGTATTCTGGCCTGTACGCTCATTCTAGTGGCACCTAGACAAGGTAGATAGTGAGATTGAGGGGTCTAGACTGGTTGGAAGGTTGGCTATCTGCTTAATTAAAGTTATTTTTTTTGAACTACTTTTTGTCAAGAATCATTTCAACCCAAAAGCTGAAGATGTGTGGAGAAGACCAAAAGTTGGTTTTAACTATAAATCTAACACACACTGCATGTAAAAGGCCTTTGGGCTGGAAGGGTGGACAAAGCATAGGTCCGCCTTACCTTGTGCTGAAATTTTATTTGATTATGAGAAATGGGGGTGGCAAGGATCAAATTCTTGACGACTTGGGCAAAGAGGCTATGATACCATGTCCAGAACCATTTCAACCCAAAAGATTGAGTTGTTAGGAGGCGGCCCAAGATCAGTTTTTTAATGATAACTAACACATTTTATTGTTTATCATATTTTTTTTTGGTAATAGTTATTGTATATTTCATATATAGACACTTACTGAAACTTGATAGCTTTATGTAACAGTTGTGTGCTTGTAGAATGCTATAATTTTTGCTATATTAGGTTAATACTAATCAGGGCCTAGGCCTAGAAGCCATAGGGTTCTTTTAAGCTTGTCCAATTAGTATCTGATTCTTCTGAATATAGTTGTAATTCCTCTGATTCTTAAAAATTAACATTGGTGATGAT